>CAXAQZ010001292.1:0-17386 GCA_963971145.1 Sussaba pulchella
GTTCTTATGTCGTCGCGTCGAGACGACGAGCGTTGGTGCTTGTTAGACGAGCGTCCGACCGTTATTAACCATCATTCGCACACGGAATGAAAAATTATTTTTACCGTCTCTCTCTCTTACCCTCCGGACAGCGAACGACGATTCACTTCGAGTGTTTGTTCCAAGATCGTAATCTCGAGTGTGTAAGACGCAGCTGCTGCGCTTGACTGAATCTTGGAAAACTACTCGTACGAGATCTTGAGACATTATCTTTTTTTTAAACCTTTTATCCTCACGTCTCGTCCGTTACGATTCAAAATGTTTTGGCCGTCGACGATGACGATTTTCAAATTTCCGTGGTTCGGAGGCGAAACCGAATAATTATTACTACCGAATATTATTATGGACTTAAGTCCACGGAAAGAGTTTTCGAGAAATAATTATATCACGTTGCGAGTGTTTTATCACAGCAGACGAGATGATTTCAAGAATTATAATTATCGCGTTGCACTCAGTTTTTGGTAGTATTCGAGAGAGCTTTCGATAAAATTTAAACAGTCTTTAACTTATGAAAAAAAATACTGTTGGACTTATTCGGTTTTGCCGACAAACCATAGATTTATCTGGCTTCATTCACCGATGGGAGACAATTGAGAATCGATATACATTGTTAAATTGTCGCACCAAAAGATAGAAAAAATAAATTATCTCCAGACTTTAGGGAAAATAATTATCAAGATTAACAAAAAGTTTTTAAATGTTCAAAATTGACCGAATTGTTGTACAGAAAAAACATTTCATTCTATGTTTTTCTTATCGTTGAAAAGATAATAAAAAAATGTGAAACTGCGCCAATATAGTTTTTCTTTATTTTGAAAATAAAAATATAACCTTTACAATTATTTTTCAATTTTTTCTCGCTTTTCAACCCTCAAACCCCTAATTTCGTTTGTTCCTTCCTGTATGGACAATTTTCGGTAACTCTCTGCGTAACGACAAGAATCTCATTCGATTAAATTTTTCGATAAAAATGGCCTCATTCGGTTTGGCCCCCAAACCACAGATTTCTTCGTTCATCGGTCATCCGAATTACAATCTCGAATCTTTCGGATCGGCCTTTCGACGCGTATCACACGAACCAGGACCCAGGGAGGAAGGGGGAGGGTTGGCGGTGGCAGAGTTCCTTTCCGTCGTGGGTTCGTGCCGTGAAACTCGAATGGACGCAAGCCACGCACGCGGCCAGCCTGCTGAGCTCCTTCGTCGCGGGGGTATCAGGTGAGACGTCTCGGGTCGAGCGAGTCCCAGTTATGAATGAAAACGATGAATGAAACGTACACCCGGTCGAACGTGTTCGCCGGCGCCGCGCGCGTATATGTAACTCCTGTTCCGCACCCTTTACAATCGTTGGTGTCGCCAACGGGTGACCCTTCGGCGACGATTATTGGGAAAAGAAGATCTGTAGCAAGATCGATATTAAATTTTGCATATTGGAATAGAGCGTTAAAACTTTTTATTTCGTTTATTCGATTGGTTTTATTAATTTTATTAATTTTAATGGTTTTATTAATTTTATTGGTTTTATTAATTTTATTGGTTTTATTGATTTTATTGATTTTATTGATTTCATTGATTGTGTTGATTTTATTGATTTTATTAATTTTATTAATTTTATTAATTTTATTAATTTTACTAATTTTATTAATTTTATTAATTTTATTAATTTTATTAATTTTATTAATTTTATTAATTTTATTAATTTTATTAATTTTATTAATTTTATTAATTTTATTAATTTTATTAATTTTATTAATTTTATTAATTTTATTAATTTTATTAATTTTATTAATTTTATTAATTTTATTAATTTTATTAATTTTATTAATTTTATTAATTTTATTAATTTTATTAATTTTATTAATTTTATTAATTCTATTAATTTTATTAATTTTATTAATTTTATTAATTTTATTAATTTTATTAATTTTATTAATTTTATTAATTTTATTAATTTTATTAATTTTATTAATTTTATTAATTTTATTAATTTTATTAATTTTATTAATTTTATTAATTTTATTAATTTTATTAATTTTATTAATTTTATTAATTTTATTGATTTTATTGATTTTATTAATTTTATTAATTTTATTAATTTTATTAATTTTATTAATTTTATTAATTTTATTAATTTTATTAATTAATAAAATAATAATTTTATTAATTTTATTAATTAATAAAATTATATACTTTATATACTATATATATGAATAATAACTAATAGACGTAATCTAATTACTTAATCATTTATCCCTCATTATTACGAATATGATGTTTACAAGGGCTCTACGTTCCGAGACGTTATTGCAAAAGTGCATGTGCATCGCTGCAATGTGCAATGACATTTTCGAGCGGGAGTATTGAAACCGGAGGTTACTGACTGCGGGAGAAGCCACGAATAGAATGGGTGGACACGATTGTGAGAGAAGGGGAAGACCGGGCGGAGGAGGCGGAGGACGGTTCGACACTCCCAGCATGCAAGGGACGTCTCTCCCTTCGACAAAGAAATCGTTGATTGAATACACGATTGCTTCCGGTATTTATACAAATTTTTTTTGATTTTTTATTTTATTTTCATTCTTTTTTTTTTACGAACTCCGTGCGATACTCACGTAGAATTATTCAAGCTCGGGCATGTGACTGTGGAGCTCACAGCAATCGACGCCGAGTCGTTGACAGTTTTTTTATCCTTCGGCGATGCGTTGGAAATAAAAAGGAAAAAAAAATGACAAAAAAAAAACAACGACTAGAGTTATTCTCGGAGAATCATTGATATAAATCGATATTTGCATTCTCCTGTAATCGACGTGTCGTCTTGAATCGTAATTGCTCACAGCTCGGTTTGGAATTTTTCGAAGGAAGGAGAGAAAACTATGGGAAGAATGAAATGGAAGTACTTTTGTGATTTCTCGAATGTATATAGTTTCGTTGGCGTGTATAATTCGATTTGACGTTGAGGTTTTTATATTCTTATTTGACCTTTTTACTGTGTGATTTTACAGTTGGAGTAAATTATATTTTTTGAATGCAGTGCAATTTTTTTAATGCAATTTGCATAATTGAGGTTTGATATGTTTATTTGATTTATGATTAATTACGAAAAATACTCTGAAACCGATGAATATAGCGCTTGGGGGAGAAAATGGAAAATGAAATACGAGTCGCAAGTTTAATTAATCGAGCAAACTACTGTAAAGTTTTGACAAATCGATTTTTTTTTCTTCCATCTTCTAGAAAATTCATTTTTTGGGAATGTAGTATTAATGTAGTAGTACTAAAATTTTTATCGAAAAAATGTATACAATTGCATGAGCTACAACTCAGTTGGATGAATAGAATTTAATTAATCAGATACAATGAATATTCCGGATTGGTGAACTATATGTGACGTTTTGAAGAAAAATGTGTGCAATGTTTTACGGTTTTTAATGCTTCCGATCAACTTCGAGTCGTTCTTTCATGGCCGAAAAAAAAATGTTTTATTTGCAAGATTCAAATTGTCTTAGGGTGTGAAACGAGACGTAAACCGCCTATCTTCGTTGTGTCTGTGTAGCTCGAGAACTTCAAAAGCGTTTATTTCACAACGTCTTATTTTGACCTGGTTAACGTCAAACCAAATAATCTACGCATCCGATTGATATGATTAAGGTCTCACTTTGTTGACAAAATCTGTCTATATCGCGACCCGTAGAATTTATCTTCAACAACGCTCCGTCCAGTTTAAATCCATGTTCGAAAGCCTGCGAAAGCCTTCAAATTTGGGGGTAAAAATTTCCCACACCCACCATTTTGTTATTTTTTAAGCTAAACATATTCCACTACGTATTTTCATAGCCGCTCACATAAAGATTGTAAATTATCCCAATTAATTTTTATTTAAAATAAACCATATGAGCTAATTGCTGTCAAACTGGTTGCATTATTTTTTTCGCAGTGGTAACTTCTGAGGGCTGGGGTTATCGCGAGGGGTGGACAAAATAAATGTCGATAAGTTTTCATGTATCGTTTTCATATCAACGTACTGTAGTCAATATTTCAAAAAGATCCGATAATAACTTTTGACAAATAAAAATTGCAAAGATACCTTTATTTTTCTTGAGTCTGTTACAGTCGCTCGCTCCCTTAACTTCGACTCTCGTGTGTTATCGACGCCTTTCGAGAACTGTTTTATCCCCGCAGTGAAGCGCGGCAACTGGCCTACCGACTTGAAGTACAAGTGGGTCGACAACTCGGTTTTCTTCCGCATGGTGGCGAACGATCTCCGTTCTCGAACAATTCCGCGAACTTTTGAACGAAACAACGTTTAAATATCAATTTTCTTATAATACTATTTTATAATTACAGAAGTCTCCCGGAGAAATATTGGTCCACAATATTTTAATCAACGCATGTTTTTTCAAGAATTGTTATCAAAATTTAAGGGAGCAATTTTTGTTTCTACTATGCGCAAAATTATGTTGTTATTTATTCTTCTATCTAATATTATTTAATAATCAGAGAAGCCTTCGAACTCAATATTTAATCACAATATTTTAATGAACGTATTTTTTTTTCTCCAGGAATTGATATAAAAATCTGAGGCAGCATTTCTTTGCTACATTATGCAAAATAATGTTGCTATCTATTTGAAATAAAAAAAACCATTCAATAATTTCAGAATCTTCCGAGATAAATATTTTCATTCACAATATTTGAATAAATCCGTTTTTTAGTAAATTTGCTACACAAATTTAAGGCATTAGTTTTCTTTCTACATTGTTCAAAAATACTATAAAAAAAAAAGTTATTGATTGATTATGATTTGATTGAATAAGCGTGGACCCGCGTTGAAGGAGACTGACCGAATAGTCGAAGTAGTCATCATTCCGAAGCGTGAGGTCACGTATAATCCTCGCTAATTGAGTGCGGATAGGGCTCGTTGACGTCTCCTTCATTACACCGCAGGAGGCAAAGGGGCGAAGTTGCGGGCGTGGAACCGAAGAACCGGAAAAAAAAAAAACGTGGGTTACCGACCACACGAATGACTCACGACGAACTTTATTCAACCGCCGTCACGTTTCAAGCAAAATTGTAACTAACAACTGTCGTCCACCGAGCACGAATTTACCAAGGATTAAATCTTTCTTGCCGCAAATATTCCTTTTTTTCATTAAAAAAAAAAAAAAAAATACCACCAACTCATTCCATGTCCTTTTCTTAATAAATTATGAGTTCATTGAATTAATAAAATAATAATAAATGAAAGGCAAGTAATTTACCAAGGATTAAATCGTTCTTGCCGCAAATATATATTTTTTTCATTGAAAAAATAAATATCTACCACTAACTCATTCCATGACCTTTTTTAATAAATTATGAATCCATTGAATTAATAAAATAATAACAAACAAAAGGCAAATAATTTCCCGCGGTTTCCTTATTTTTCATATTCCAACACATCGACACGAAAATCCCGACAACGATTCGTCCCTCTCCCGCAGCTTCCTCCACGAGGAAGCCGAATCGTGGATTTTCCGGAGTGCCGGAAAAATCTCTTTGAAGGACGAGAAAAAACGTCGCGGCTTTGAAAATCCGTGAGTATCCGAAAAAAAAAAAAAAGGAATATGAATAGATTATCGACGCGACGGAGAAATCAGGGGTTGGTTATTTCTCCACTGCGAAACGCAGGACTTCGATGTGAGAGCGAGTTCCAGCGCATGAAAAAGGCGTAGTAGGGAGGTGTTGTGGGTGGTGGTGTGGCGGAAGGAGTAGCGGTGGTGGGAAGCAAGCCCGACAAAAGCTCTCGGGCTCCTTAAGGCTTTTCTTATTAAGTTCACATTTTTTCGCAAAGTGGCGCGGAGCCCGACGCGTACTTGGAATACCAATGAGCGTCTCGACGTTGGGGCAACGGGCGACGATGGTCGTCTTCTATGTTCCTCCGCGAACGACGGAAAAGAGCGGGGGGTGGGGGAAGGGGTGGCATGTACGCGACGTCGCGTCGTCAAAACCGTTTGCCCGGTAATCGAGTCAATGCCGCGGATTTTCGTCAGGGAAGTGACTTTGTGGTGAACGATGACGAACTTATTTCAAAAAACTATGGTTTGCAGACAAAAATGTAGGAGACCTTTTTTTTTTTTTGATGAAGTTGACTCAGATTCTTGTAATTTGGATTGTTGCAATTTTGAACGCAGCGTTGACGAGAATTGTGGATATGGAAAGAAATAAACGAGATAGATCGTAATAATTGTAAAGAACGTAATTGAAAAATACGGAAAATACAACAAGACTCGTGTTATATTTTTTTTGCTAAAGAAGAAGTTTTTCTGAAAGTATTCGTTCGATAAAATAAAATCCAAGTGTTTTTTTTTTCATCCACAAGTTACCGACTATTGAAATTATTGAAAAAAATCGATTTCAACTGGTCAAACAATTTTATTCGCGTGTTAAACAAATAAAAAATCTATATAAAAACTGCGCAGAGGAATAACTTCTTGAAATAGTCCCATTGAGGACAGATTTGACCAGACGTTTCTCAATATCCAAGATTTCAAATTCAAGAGCCGCCAAAAAAAAAAAAATGTCTCTCGTGACACACTCTAATGTAAACGGAATCGCGGATTCATGTATAAAATGTACATCAACAATAAATAATCAAATACCGGCAAATTAATCGCATATAAATGTCCATAAATTATATACGGTCTATATGCACACTACACACAACCGATTCAATACACAAAACGTTGTACATTATTTACATAACCCAAATCTTTCTCTACATTTGGATACATACAAGACCTCGACGAAAACTTTCATCTACCGACAATTAATCCCAAAGATCTTCGTTACTCGCGTTAATACAAATATCCCCGTAAAATATCGCAACTTCCGCGTTTTCTTCGGATTCGACGAGACTCCGTCGTCGCGCAATGGACCGGGAACGTTGCCAGGGTTCATGAAGAAAAGAAAAATAATCCGACCGCGGATAGAGCGATGGAAATAAGTGGTCGAGCGGACGGGAACGGGACAGCGGTCCAATAGCATCGAAGAAGTCGTGGAAAAGGTCGACAAGTCGAAGGGACACCAGCTGGCGGTGTCTTGTCGAGGACATTAATCATAGAAGTATCTAAATGACGGGATTCCGATGTTATTACCATATAAATGACATCATATTTCTGGTCAGGTTTCCCCAGTTTGTTGGGGTGTCTTGTCCTCCCCCTACGCCACCCCTTGTCCTCCCCCTTCCCGCCCCGTCACTGGCTCTTTCTACCCCCCCCCCCCCCCCCCGCCACCCATCCCAGCCCTTCGCGTGATGTATGGAGGCCGGCATATTGGCGGAGCCACCCACCTACTACATCACCCCTATCGCATCCCTCTCCCTCCCTCGCTCCGTTCTTCGCTGTCTAGTTATTCGCTCTCTTCGTTCCGTCTCTCACGGCCGGGACTAGTTCACTATCGGCTCGCGGCATTGTCACTCATGCGTATTGAACTTTGACCACAATAGCAAGAGGACACATGGTCTTCATGGTACGTAGGAAGGTTATTCTTTGGCAGTCATTATTCCAACCCTTCAATGTCACACTGGGTATGGAATCCAGAGAAATAAAGTTCGATCAACGACCGCCGGTTTTTGTTGCTGTTTTCATCGCTTTATAAAAAAAAAATATGTTGCTATTTAATTCCTTGGACATAAACTTCCCGCCCGATGACTCACCTTAACCCGAGCGTCAAAGCTACTAGGTGTATATTCGTCAAAGTCGGTGGTTCATCCTCTCCGCACATAATCTCGTCCATCATATCCGCAGTCACTGCCGAAAAACCCTCCGTTGAGTTTTCTGTAAATCCTGGAGAATCTTCTTTATTGTACACATCCACTCTAGAGAAGAGAAATCATAATTACCATTGACGAAGACAAACGTTGGGTCTTAAAATTTTACGAAGCATGCTTACGATGTGAAGAGAGCGACCACGTGATAACCGCCAAAATATTCCGATCCCATGTTTTTCATCAATTCCTTCAACGACTCCACAATAGAGGTTGAATTACAGTAACAATGTTCGTTTTTTTTGGCAGTCATAGTTAAATGCTTCGGTTGCCTGCGGAATTATTGACTGGTTTGTTTCATGGGAGTCATAATCTTTTTGCTTCCTCATAGAGGAAGCTATGTTGTGGTGAATCTTTTTGTTTTTCGAGATCTTCATGTCATTACGTTCAGAATGTGTTAAAACGTCGATAAAACAGATTTGGAGAAAATGTCCGGATGTATGTATGCGTGTGTGTGTAGTGGTAACTACCAAAATTCAAACTCTTGTAACTCGCGAACGGTCACAGCTACAGGCCCGAAATCTTGCAGACAAGTGAAGCTCCACAATCTCTCAATTGCCCCTGATTTTCGTCATGATTGAAGCTGCGGCTTGGATTTCATGTCGTTTTCAAATGACCAAAAAAGAACATTTACACGATAGCGATCGCGAATTTTGAGATATTCGTCTAGATAGTTCTTCGCGAATAGGCTTGTAACCAAGTTTGGTTAGTATTGCAATTGAGCGAAATCCACATAGTTGATCCACACAGTAAAACGACATAGTTCTGACGTTAATTCAATTTGTCGTGCTGTAATTTGCTTTCCGTGAAAATTTTATGATAAAATTTCAGTGCTCTTTTATATCTATTTTTATTGTTACAGTCTCGCTATCGCTTCGAACGTGCAACCAATGCCTTTATTTTAATTCGTTGCATGACGTAAGTGCATTTTGAGTGACCATTAGACGTGGTAAAAAGGTTTCGCCATTTTTTTACAACACCGTTTCGATTAAGTTATAATTCGATGTGGTTGTAGGATGGAATTAAAAACTGCGGTATATATATATATATATTAGGATGACCGTTATTTACCAACGTTCAAATTTTTCTAGACATGCGCGCTTTCTAGACAAAAAATGTCTTAAAAGCCAAATTTTTTGGCCTGTATAGACCATTCAATAACGATAATATTAACACGTGATTTCAAAGTTAAACATGGAAAATGAGGAAGATGCACATATGTCCAACTTCAGGGCCTGTGCGGCATGTTATATCATTTTATTTTAATGTAATATCATTTTTAAATGCTCTACTTGACCTCAACATTTTTGTTTTTTTTTTTCTACGGGGTGTGACAAAAAAAATGTCAACAATGGAAAATAACATACACCCTAATCTCTATGTGATTTAAATTTTCTTGATTAAGTGATACCTCAACTTACCCCCATAATTGTCCTCAGATCTGGCAGATATTTTTGTTTTTCGATGAACTTCCATTCTTCGAATCGGTTCTTCAAGGATATCGAAAATAATTGTCATGAGCTATTTTCAACGGTTTTCCAACAAGATACTTTGGCACCAAGTACTTTCGCCGACTTGCAAGACAAGATAAATTTTCACTTGTCATTTCGCTCGGGTGAAAATCGAAAATACTTCAGCGTCAAGTATTTTCGCCAGCTTGAAATAAAAGATAAATTTCCACTCTTCATTCCGCTCGGATAAGAATAGGGCATACTTTAGCGTAAAGTTTTTTCACCGGCTTGAAACAGAAAATAAATTCTCTCTCGTCATTTAGCTCGGATCAAAATAGAAGACACTTTCACAAAGTATTTTCGCCAATCAGAGATACAAAATAAATTTCTCCACTCACAGCAAAATGAGTGGAAGAGGGAAAGACCGACGACACGCAGCGCATCGCCTTAAATATCACGATACGGGCAACCTTCACGGACACGCGTAGCGCTCTTGGATGCATCGAGCCCTCTTCCTCGCGTGTACCGGAATATTATTACCATTTTAGAGACAAAATCGAATAATTCAATTTTTCCTACAATATTGTTAAATCAAATTCCTGTAATTTATATTCTAATCATCGTTTTTAAATACAGAACTGCCGCAAATAGCCCGTGCAAAGAGAAATAAATGAAATCAACTTAACAAAATAAGTTCACCGTTTTACCATGAACAAAACAATAATAAGACTCCTGTAATATTGTTCACAAATTTTCCTTCGACTTCGATATCGCTATAATGAAAATTTGTTTATTTGACAATTGATATCGATTATTAATTGTCTCGCAACGTGAAGCAAAACCAGATAAATCCATAATTCGTAGACAAAACCGAGATACAAGACAAAGGTCTCCGCTCGCAAAAAAACGAGCGAAACACAGAGACACCGACGAGACGCGGCGCATCGTCTTAAATATCGGCATACGGGCAACCTTCGCGGACACGCGTAGCCGTCTCGGATGCATCCGAGCCCTCTTTCCCGCTCGTACCGGAAAGCCGTACACGGCTCGTCGGGGGCCAAGCGGTCTCCCCGGCAGGTATATTTCAATTATTAGAGGGAATTACTCCGAGCGTCCATCATCTTCCACACTTATTTTCTGTTCACGACCACCGAGGCCCCCGCGCGCAGCATCCCACATAGCTCTCTCGCGCGCGCGCGCGCGCCCGAGCGCGTTCTTCCATCTCGTATTCGGTTAGCCGGCAAAAGCCGCTCAAGCTCTTCGCGAAGATAAGAGGAATAACCCCGTAGATGCGCCCGCGCCGCCGAGGCGAAGAGATCCACAAGACACCGAAGAACGAAGCAAAACTCTTTCTCTATGGCGATTCCTCTCCGCTCCGGCCGTTCGGTCCATCCGTGAGCCGGCGAGATACCGCGGTAGGTTCGCGCGCGGAGGAGAGAAGCTTCGCAGCGGGCATCATCAGAGCGCATCATCAGAGCGGTGAGAAAATAGCCTTCAATTGTGATTACAGGGGCGGCGAGGGTTCGCATCGTCGGATCGCCTCGGCTACACCATAGTTCGCTCGCTATGTCCGTTCGTTCGTCCAACGATTCGCTGTAGCGCATGTGTATGTATGGATATATGTGTGAGGGTATGATTCTTTTTTTTTTTGTTTCAAAATTTACGGTTGTTTTGTGAAATATATTTTGTTACATCGGGGCTACTTCGAAATACGTTTCGATGGAAGTTTTGATTTTATTTTTTTGTTCGCGTGCGTATTTTTATTTCTATGCATTCGGGATATTGCATAAATGGTTATGGAATTGGCGGTATTCGTTCTGATCGGTTTAGAAGTGATTGATCTGCGATACGATCTTGATTATTAGTCACTTTTTATGTCGAACGTCGAGCAAAGAAAGTGATGGAATAAAAAAGTTTCATTTGGTTGCAGTGTTTGGAAAACTAGCGATATTGTTGGTATTTTATTTGGGCAAATTAGAATAAGTACATTTTTTGAAAAATATGATTCAATCGAATTCTTGTAATTTGGGTTGCAATCATCGTTTTTGAACACAGAGTTGTCGAAAATTGCCCGTGCAGAGAGAAATAAATGTGATTAAATTAACAAAATAATTCCACCGTTTTACCATTAAAGAAAACGATAATAAGACTCGTGTGATATTGTTCGCAAATTTTCCTTAGACGTCGGTATCGGTAAAATAAGATTTGGTTATTTGACAATTGATATCGATTATCAATTGTCTCGCAACGAGAAGGGAAAACCCGATAGATCCATAAATTGTAGACAAAATCAAATAAGTCCAACACTTTTTTTTCTGCATCCATAATTTAATCACTTTGGACGGACAATTTGCTCAAAATTGTTTTTTAAAAAATGATTTGGTGGAATGTGGCTATTTTTCTCTGTCGTCCGGCCGTGAAATTATTCAGTAGTGTGACGGTGAAGGGTTAAAAGTTAGAAAGAAAATGGAGCTGAACTTTTATCCGTTATAAATTGGAGATCTTATCAAAATTGATTTTCATTTTTAGATTTCGGTTTGGCATAGATTGTGGACAGCTACACGTGTCATCTATTTGCAGCTGTCTACACTAATGACACCGAGAACTGATGACAGGACATTACGCTAACGAGCCAAATAGCTAAGACAACCAATGTAAAAAATATGTGTCGAACAATATTCAGAATAATAATATGAAAAGTAATTGATTAGTTGGTGCATACAAACCAACTTTTTCTTATGAAGATTCATAACCGGCTTCGTACTCACGAAGAATGATACACACAATGCACTAAGGACCAGTTGATGTGCTTACCTGTAACAAAAAAAGAACAAAAAACATTAAAATCCATTAATCAAATTTTACTTTATATTATAACAACAATCATTTTTATATCCGTTGTGTCTGGATAAAATAGACTAGAAGATTTGATTAAGCTAATCTCGTATTCCTTATTTTTTCTTGCATGGACCACTTTCGTCATTTCGTGTCGTTACAATTCATATAAAAAGAATCTGGCTTAATCTCTCGTACGAAAAATGCGAATTGGGCCATATGCTGATATCCACCGGCAGTCTGAACGTGCCTCTTTAAAATCCACTGCATTGTGTCATCCATCCAACATTAATCCTCTTTTGGCATTCGCGCGAAGAGAATAGGTTGAAAATCTGGACCAAGTCTCACACGTATGTTTTTTTAATGTGATACGTCGTTCTCGTTATTTTTATCTTCATCCATGCATAAACGCAGAATCTTTTCATAACGAAAAGCAGAGTAAAAATTCTCCGATAAAAAATACAATTCTGTCTAAGACAGAAAAGAGCCTAAAAAAAAAAAATACAAATCTGGTCGTATTATTTAGCAAAAAAAGTTAATATCATTTTTTTTAATGTACTCGTTCGGTTTCGCCTTTAAACCACAGATACACGATCCGATTGTACAATTTTGGCCGCTCGAACTTCAAATAAAATACCAAATTTATTTGAAACAAAAAAAAATGAACTATTTTTTTCAGTAAAGTACTGTGCGAATCTCGGTGTCCTCGAACACGAGGAACAACTGCGACAACCGTGCACGGAGCGCACTTACAGACAGCACCTAGCTCATTCCACCTAATCCGGTAATGCTCCGGAAGGCTGCTGCGACTCGTAGACACGTTGGGGATGCGGATAAGGGTGTCCCGGCGTGTCGCAACGCTTCGCTCGAGTCGCCCGTAGGCCTTCATTACGAAATCACTCCCGCGAGAGTCATCCTGTCACATCTTCCCGGCTGCGAGCTTCGTTATACTTATAACTGTGTCGGGGTGTCATTCGGTTACGCTTAGAAAAGCACGCCGGGGAAGTCGCTCGGGCCCGTACGATACTTTCATGCATTTGTTCCTCGTACGCGGGAATTTTTATGCCAAAATTTCAGCCGATAAATTTATTTGATCGCATTTTTTTTTTTATGTTAAAAAAATTGAATATTTGAAATATATCGTCTTGTCCAAGTGAACGAAAGAAGATTGGGGCTGTGTAGAATTTATGTACAATTAATGCATGGGTATTTGATATTCATCATTGACAGAGATATACATACGTAACCACTCTGCCGTGTACGTACAATTTATTGATAAATTTAATTATTGATATTTTATAATTATTATTTGTTGGTTTTTATTAATTTTATTTGATTATTATTTCTATTATTTGAGATTTTCTATTTAAATTTAAGTAATTATTTATTATTATTATTATACAGAAATATATTATATACAATATTTTGTCGACCAATGCACGTGTCTTATAACCGAGCTGGCGCGGTTTCGAAAGAACGAAATTGTCGAAAATATTTGTCGATCTTATCTGTTTATTTCGATTTCTATTTTCGTCTTTTTCGTTCTTCATTATTTACCCGACACCGATCGGCATGATGAAATTCACGGTGGAGTTGCAAAATTAAGGCGGAGGACGGATTGAACACACCAAAGATAAAAAAGAAGTTATTTCTCTGTTCAATTATTTGCATTGAATTTTTTCAACGCCGAAACTACGACGTACGACTTATTTCCACTTGGAAAAACGCAAGTGCTTCTGGATATTTTTTCGTAGCCCCAAATTCTCGATCCACCGAACGTACCATGCACAAGCACGGGCGAAATATATATGAGCCAAAACGTCGATTATCGGACAATTCTGGGATTTTTAATTATTATTTTGGATTAGAATTTTTGCAGCTTTTCGAAAAAAATATCGCTTTCTTATTCAGACACTCGAAAATCCATTAAAATCGAATTTGAAACTCAAAAGGTGGTCTCTCGGCCGTTGCCGAAATTTGTGGAATTTTTTCAATATCTTCCTTGGAAATCTTAAAAAATTTCACATAAAATTGGTATTCTCGAAGTTGGGGTCTATGCAAGTTTTCTTTGAATTAATCGGAGAACAAAAACACAATATCGGAGTTTGAAGAAATTGAAATTCCTTATTTGGTCTTTAATTCATTTTTTTTTTAATTTACAGAAAATCTTTCTTCACAGAAAAATTCGTATTTTCTGGGAAATTTCTTTAGCTTTGCGACAGAAGTATTGAAAGGAATCCCAAAATCGGGTCAGCGGCCGAAAAAAAGCTTTCCAAGCTTGGAATTTTGTTTTAATCGACTTTTGCCAGTGTGAATAACAAAATGATATTTTAATGGAATGAATAAGAAAATGATACACGCAGGCACGAATTAGCATAATGTTTTTGGCCTTGGTTCGCCGTAAATATTATTTTCGTGATACGTTCGATAGATCGGAATTCGACACCACAAAAAATAACCGAGAAGCTAACGTGTAACACCTTTATTGTAGTTTTTTCAGGTGACGTTTGTGTCTTCGTAACATCTGCGAAAACACCGATACTTATTATTATTTTCTCCGCGTTGGATTCACGATCTTGATTACGAAACTACGCCGTGTATTTCATTATACACCGACGATAAGTTGCGAGTAAAAGACGAAAATAGAAAAAAAAATCGGAGATAGGAATAGATATGAAGAGGTAGGATCGACAAACATTTTTGACAATTTTGTTTTTTTCAAACGCTCCGCAGTGGTTTACTAGAGGAAAAATACCAATTCGTCGAGAAATTACTACAATATATGATAGTGATCATTCGTAACAGATAGATAAAACAAAGTACTTTAATTTAATTGACCTTCAGGTGAAATCGGCTTAGTAAAAATTATTAAAAATTCTAAAAATAGTTTTTTTTTATAAATTCCAAATTATCGTCCACCATTGGCTTTTTTAGGTTTCATTCATGTTTAATCCAAGAACATTCTTCTGTTTGCTCTTCCAACTACAATTGAAGGTCTGACAGAGTCGATTTTGATTTTTTATCGTTCGATAAAAAAAAAACTTGCAAATTGCTTCCTCAGCATCCAAGAAAGCTGGAAGTTTAAATTTGCAAGAGTCTCCTGTAAAATTCAAAATATTATGAGTGTCTTTCTCCATGAGGAAATTATCTATATGGTAGAGGAAGATTCATAGAACAAGAATCGGTACATCAATTGTTTGTAAATTGCACACGCGTTGCATAGATATTTATTGATACACAAATCCTCTACATTTCGCATACATTCTGCATACAGAACATGTAAATACGATTTTAAACATACATATTCTTCTCATATTCCTCATAAATCATGCCCCAAATATTTATCGTACCCACGTGGGATACGATTTATCGCAATTGAATTAATAACAAATGAATCCCACGTGGGATTAATTTATCGCAACATGACGTCGCAAGCGCAACGCGATTCGTCAAAAATTTCGCTTCATTCGCGGTTGAATAACGAATCGCGGGATTTCGCACGTGCGAAAATGTGAACAACCCAACGACGAGTTACCGTAAGGATTTTAGAACGAGGATTTAACGCAGCCGTTAAGAGGCCGCGAAAAGCTTCTCGCCGACAACGAGAAAACCCATTTGAGTTTCGGCCCCGTGCACTAACGGGACCGCCAAGGGCGCATCTTCCACGAAGTTAACCACCAAGTTTTCACTAATGTTTCTTGTTCCGACCACCCTAATGTTTCGGGTTAAGCCACCCCGCACTCCGGTCGAGGCACGACTCGGGGTTGCGTTAGAGCGAGTACGTTGTTTCTCATCCTTTATCCGATAGTCGACGCTTTTCGAGCTCTTAGAGATTATTATTCGCGTTGTAATAATTGTCGCCGAACCCCCGAAGTTTTCGCGTCTTTCGCGCGGCCTTGAAATTACGTCGTCAGAGCCACGAATTAAACGCGAATGTTGTAAACATTTTTGGTATCATCGTAAAAATTATATTTACAAGATCGCCGAGACTTTGAACGGAGCGAGGTTTATTAATCGTAACTCGGATCGGATGAGAAGTATTAGGGGGGAAATATAAAGTGCGTGGTCTCGTTCGAGTTGACGAGACTCTTGAGTTTTTTGTGGGCCTATAAAAAGAATGCAACGAGTCGATAAAATAACGGTAAGTGTCATATTTTCGGATTAAGTAGGATTTGGACGAAACGAATGAGTTTGGATTCATTTTTTTATTTCCTCGTGGGAGAAGTTATGTGGCGGTGAAAAGAATTATTGTCGGGACATTTGTGTCAAGGTGTTTGAAATGTTTTGAGAAACGACGAGAAAACATTTTTCTTTTTGGAAAATGTTTCGATGTATGGATATTTGTAATTTATTGGGTGGTTTTTATTTGGGTCAGTTTGGGATTTTTAAAAAATAACAAAAAATAACAAAAGTATCAAATCTTATTGAATATTCTTGTCCAAGTCTTCATATCCGCTGTTACGATATAAAGTTCTTCGTTTTGAATACATTTTCAATTATCTTGGTAATTATATTGGCGGGGTGATTAATTGCTCCTGGAAAAATCCGATACGAAATGGAATGGACGAGTATGTACATTATATTCATCGAAAAACTATATGCATGTATGGGTCACCTCGTACAACGTTTACACCGTTTCTCTGACGATTATCATTCAATTAATTCAAATAATTTTTTGATGACTAGAATATACGACTCCCGAGGCGCTGAATTGATTATTGCTGTTTGAGAAGGTTATTTCGAGTATTTTCCGTCGATTGGGGGGGGGGGGGGGGCTTGACGTATTTAGGTTATTAATATATTTTTTTTTAAACCCAAATATCTATTACTGCTAGATACTATTTTTAGAAAAATTGGATAATAATCGTCTAAGAAACGCTGAAAGCGTGGCATGAAATGACCCATACCTGAATATTGTTTTCCTCGAAAGTAAGGTTCATACTCGTTAATTTCATATGGTTTTGGATGTTTTCAGGAATGATTAGACAGTCCGCGAGCATAATTACTGGGAAGCAGTAAAATTGCATGTATTTTTAATGGGAAACTTTACCTGATAACAGCGAATAGTGAAATTGAACGAGAATGTTGAAATGAGGTTTGAAATGTTCTTTTTTTTCAAACGATTGACACCCCGGCGCTACCGAAATTCAAAAACGACCGAAATAAATAAGACTTCCTCACAGATGACTTCAATCATCGCCTCAAATTTGTCGAAGAAATTTTGCAAAATTTTCATTCGTTGCGGCGATGCGAGAATGCC
>CAXAQZ010001293.1:0-37500 GCA_963971145.1 Sussaba pulchella
GTGTGTTTGTGTGTTTGTGTGTTTGTGTGTTTGTGTGTTTGTGTGTTTGTGTGTTTGTGTGTTTGTGTGTTTGTGTGTTTGTGTGTTTGTGTGTTTGTGTGTTTGTGTGTTTGTGTGTTTGTGTGTTTGTGTGTTTGTGTGTTTGTGTGTTTGTGTGTTTGTGTGTTTGTGTGTTTGTGTGTTTGTGTGTTTGTGTGTTTGTGTGTTTGTGTGTTTGTGTGTTTGTGTGTTTGTGTGTTTGTGTGTTTGTGTGTTTGTGTGTTTGTGTGTTTGTGTGTTTGTGTGTTTGTGTGTTTGTGTGTTTGTGTGTTTGTGTGTTTGTGTGTTTGTGTGTTTGTGTGTTTGTGTGTTTGTGTGTTTGTGTGTTTGTGTGTTTGTGTGTTTGTGTGTTTGTGTGTTTGTGTGTTTGTGTGTTTGTGTGTTTGTGTGTTTGTGTGTTTGTGTGTTTGTGTGTTTGTGTGTTTGTGTGTTTGTGTGTTTGTGTGTTTGTGTGTTTGTGTGTTTGTGTGTTTGTGTGTTTGTGTGTTTGTGTGTTTGTGTGTTTGTGTGTTTGTGTGTTTGTGTGTTTGTGTGTTTGTGTGTTTGTGTGTTTGTGTGTTTGTGTGTTTGTGTGTTTGTGTGTTTGTGTGTTTGTGTGTTTGTGTGTTTGTGTGTTTGTGTGTTTGTGTGTTTGTGTGTTTGTGTGTTTGTGTGTTTGTGTGTTTGTGTGTTTGTGTGTTTGTGTGTTTGTGTGTTTGTGTGTTTGTGTGTTTGTGTGTTTGTGTGTTTGTGTGTTTGTGTGTTTGTGTGTTTGTGTGTTTGTGTGTTTGTGTGTTTGTGTGTTTGTGTGTTTGTGTGTTTGTGTGTTTGTGTGTTTGTGTGTTTGTGTGTTTGTGTGTTTGTGTGTTTGTGTGTTTGTGTGTTTGTGTGTTTGTGTGTTTGTGTGTTTGTGTGTTTGTGTGTTTGTGTGTTTGTGTGTTTGTGTGTTTGTGTGTTTGTGTGTTTGTGTGTTTGTGTGTTTGTGTGTTTGTGTGTTTGTGTGTTTGTGTGTTTGTGTGTTTGTGTGTTTGTGTGTTTGTGTGTTTGTGTGTTTGTGTGTTTGTGTGTTTGTGTGTTTGTGTGTTTGTGTGTTTGTGTGTTTGTGTGTTTGTGTGTTTGTGTGTTTGTGTGTTTGTGTGTTTGTGTGTTTGTGTGTTTGTGTGTTTGTGTGTTTGTGTGTTTGTGTGTTTGTGTGTTTGTGTGTTTGTGTGTTTGTGTGTTTGTGTGTTTGTGTGTTTGTGTGTTTGTGTGTTTGTGTGTTTGTGTGTTTGTGTGTTTGTGTGTTTGTGTGTTCGTGTGTTTGTGTGTTCGTGTGTTCGTGTGTTTGTGTGTTTGTGTGTTTGTGTGTTTGTGTGTTTGTGTGTTTGTGTGTTTGTGTGTTTGTGTGTTTGTGTGTTTGTGTGTTTGTGTGTTTGTGTGAATGTGTGTTTGTGTGTTTGTGTGTTTGTGTGTTTGTGTGTTTGTGTGTTTGTGTGTTTGTGTGTTTGTGTGTTTGTGTGTTTGTGTGTTTGTGTGTTTGTTTGTTTGTGTGTTTGTTTGTTTGTGTGTTTGTGTGTTTGTGTGTTTGTGTGTTTGTGTGTTTGTGTGTTTGTGTGTTTGTGTGTTTGTGTGTTTGTGTGTTTGTGTGTTTGTGTGTTTGTGTGTTTGTGTGTTTGTGTGTTTGTGTGTTTGTGTGTTTGTGTGTTTGTGTGTTTGTGTGTTTGTGTGTTTGTGTGTTTGTGTGTTTGTGTGTTTGTGTGTTTGTGTGTTTGTGTGTTTGTGTGTTTGTGTGTTTGTGTGTTTGTGTGTTTGTGTGTTTGTGTGTTTGTGTGTTTGTGTGTTTGTGTGTTTGTGTGTTTGTGTGTTTGTGTGTTTGTGTGTTCGTGTGTTTGTGTGTTCGTGTGTTTGTGTGTTCGTGTGTTCGTGTGTTCGTGTGTTTGTGTGTTTGTGTGTTTGTGTGTTTGTGTGTTTGTGTGTTTGTGTGTTTGTGTGTTTGTGTGTTTGTGTGTTTGTGTGTTTGTGTGTTTGTGTGTTTGTGTGTTTGTGTGTTCGTGTGTTTGTGTGTTTGTGTGTTTGTGTGTTTGTGTGTTTGTGCGTTTGTGTGTTTGTGTGTTTGTGTGTTTGTGTGTTTGTGTGTTTGTGTGTTTGTGTGTTTGTGTGTTTGTGTGTTTGTGTGTTTGTGTGTTTGTGTGTTTGTGTGTTTGTGTGTTTGTGTGTTTGTGTGTTTGTGTGTTTGTGTGTTTGTGTGTTTGTGTGTTTGTGTGTTTGTGTGTTTGTGTGTTTGTGTGTTTGTGTGTTTGTGTGTTTGTGTGTTTGTGTGTTTGTGTGTTTGTGTGTTTGTGTGTTTGTGTGTTTGTGTGTTTGTGTGTTTGTGTGTTTGTGTGTTTGTGTGTTTGTGTGTTTGTGTGTTTGTGTGTTTGTGTGTTTGTGTGTTTGTGTGTTTGTGTGTTTGTGTGTTTGTGTGTTTGTGTGTTTGTGTGTTTGTGTGTTTGTGTGTTTGTGTGTTTGTGTGTTTGTGTGTTTGTGTGTTTGTGTGTTTGTGTGTTTGTGTGTTTGTGTGTTTGTGTGTTTGTGTGTTTGTGTGTTTGTTTGTTTGTGTGTTTGTGTGTTTGTGTGTTTGTGTGTTTGTGTGTTTGTGTGTTTGTGTGTTTGTGTGTTTGTGTAATTGTGTGTTTGTGTGTTTGTGTGTTTGTGTGTTTGTGTGTTTCTGTGGTTGTGTGTTTGTGTGTTTGTGTGTTTGTGTGTTTGTGTGTTTGTGTGTTTGTGTGTTTGTGTGTTTGTGTGTTTGTGTGTTTGTGTGTTTGTGTGTTTGTGTGTTTGTGTGTTTGTGTGTTTGTGTGTTTGTGTGTTTGTGTGTTTGTGTGTTTGTGTGTTTGTGTGTTTGTGTCTTTGTGTCTTTGTGTCTTTGTGTCTTTGTGTCTTTGTGTCTTTGTGTCTTTGTGTCTTTGTGTCTTTGTGTCTTTGTGTCTTTGTGTCTTTGTGTCTTTGTGTCTTTGTGTCTTTGTGTCTTTGTGTCTTTGTGTCTTTGTGTCTTTGTGTCTTTGTGTCTTTGTGTCTTTGTGTCTTTGTGTCTTTGTGTCTTTGTGTCTTTGTCTCTTTGTGTCTTTGTGTCTTTGTGTCTTTGTGTCTTTGTTTCTTTGTGTCTTTGTGTCTGTGTTTTTGTGTCTTTGTGTCTTTGTGTCTTTGTGTCTTTGTGTCTTTGTGTCTTTGTGTCTTTGTGTCTTTGTGTCTTTGTGTCTTTGTGTCTTTGTGTCTTTGTGTCTTTGTGTCTTTGTGTCTTTGTGTCTTTGTGTCTTTGTGTCTTTGTGTCTTTGTGTCTTTGTGTCTTTGTGTCTTTGTGTCTTTGTGTCTTTGTGTCTTTGTGTCTTTGTGTCTTTGTGTCTTTGTGTCTTTGTGTCTTTGTGTCTTTGTGTCTTTGTGTCTTCGTGTCTTTGTGTCTTTGTGTCTTTGTGTCTTTGTGTCTTTGTGTCTTTGTGTCTTTGTGTCTTTGTGTCTTTGTGTCTTTGTGTCTTTGTGTCTTTGTGTCTTTGTGTCTTTGTGTCTTTGTGTCTTTGTGTCTTTGTGTCTCTGTGTCTTTGTGTCTTTGTGTCTTTGTGTCTTTGTGTCTTTGTGTCTTTGTGTCTTTGTGTCTTTGTGTCTTTGTGTCTTTGTGTCTTTGTGTCTTTGTGTCTTTGTGTCTTTGTGTCTTTGTGTCTTTGTGTCTTTGTGTCTTTGTGTCTTTGTGTCTTTGTGTCTTTGTGTCTTTGTGTCTTTGTGTCTTTGTGTCTTTGTGTCTTTGTGTCTTTGTGTCTTTGTGTCTTTGTGTCTTTGTGTCTTTGTGTCTTTGTGTCTTTGTGTCTTTGTGTCTTTGTGTCTTTGTGTCTTTGTGTCTTTGTGTCTTTGTGTCTTTGTGTCTTTGTGTCTTTGTGTCTTTGTGTCTTTGTGTCTTTGTGTCTTTGTGTCTTTGTGTCTTTGTGTCTTTGTGTCTTTGTGTCTTTGTGTCTTTGTGTCTTTGTGTCTTTGTGTCTTTGTGTCTTTGTGTCTTTGTGTCTTTGTGTCTTTGTGTCTTCGTGTCTTTGTGTCTTTGTGTCTTTGTGTCTTTGTGTCTTTGTGTCTTTGTGTCTTTGTGTCTTTGTGTCTTTGTGTCTTTGTGTCTTTGTGTCTTTGTGTCTTTGTGTCTTTGTGTCTTTGTGTCTTTGTGTCTTTGTGTCTTTGTGTCTTTGTGTCTTTGTGTCTTTGTGTCTTTGTGTCTTTGTGTCTTTGTGTCTTTGTGTCTTTGTGTCTTTGTGTCTTTGTGTCTTTGTGTCTTTGTGTCTTTGTGTCTTTGTGTCTTTGTGTCTTTGTGTCTTTGTGTCTTTGTGTCTTTGTGTATTTGTGTCTTTGTGTCTTTGTGTCTTTGTGTCTTTGTGTCTTTGTGTCTTTGTGTCTTTGTGTCTTTGTGTCTTTGTGTCTTTGTGTCTTTGTGTCTTTGTGTCTTTGTGTCTTTGTGTCTTTGTGTCTTTGTGTCTTTGTGTCTTTGTGTCTTTGTGTCTTTGTGTCTTTGTGTCTTTGTGCCTTTGTGTCTTTGTGTCTTTGTGTCTTTGTGTCTTTGTGTCTTTGTGTCTTTGTGTCTTTGTGTCTTTGTGTCTTTGTGTCTTTGTGTCTTTGTGTCTTTGTGTCTTTGTGTCTTTGTGTCTTTGTATCTTTGTGTCTTTGTGTCTTTGTGTCTTTGTGTCTTTGTGTCTTTGTGTCTTTGTGTCTTCGTGTCTTTGTGTCTTTGTGTCTTTGTGTCTTTGTGTCTTTGTGTCTCTGTGTCTTTGTGTCTTTGTGTCTTTGTGTCTTTGTGTCTTTGTGTCTTTGTGTCTTTGTGTCTTTGTGTCTTTGTGTCTTTGCGTCTTTGCGTCTTTGCGTCTTTGCGTCTTTGCGTCTTTGTGTCTTTGTGTCTTTGCGTCTTTGTGTCTTTGTGTTTTTGTGTCTTTGTGTTTTTGTGTCTTTGTGTCTTTGTGTCTTTGTGTCTTTGTGTCTTTGTGTCTTTGTGTCTTTGTGTCTTTGTGTCTTTGTGTCTTTGTGTCTTTGTGTCTTTGTGTCTTTGTGTCTTTGCGTCTTTGCGTCTTTGCGTCTTTGCGTCT
Organism: Sussaba pulchella; assembly: GCA_963971145.1. NCBI lineage: Eukaryota > Metazoa > Arthropoda > Insecta > Hymenoptera > Ichneumonidae > Sussaba > Sussaba pulchella. The sequence continues at coordinate 5,085 of CAXAQZ010001293.1, forward strand.
TTGTGTCTTTGCGTCTTTGTGTCTTTGTGTCTTTGTGTCTTTGTGTCTTTGTGTCTTTGTGTCTTTGTGTCTTTGTGTCTTTGTGTCTTTGTGTCTTTGTGTCTTTGTGTCTTTGTGTCTTTGTGTCTTTGTGTCTTTGTGTCTTTGTGTCTTTGTGTGTTTGTGTGTTTGTGTGTTTGTGTGTTTGTGTGTTTGTGTGTTTGTGTGTTTGTGTGTTTGTGTCTTTGTGTCTTTGTGTCTTTGTGTCTTTGTGTCTTTGTGTCTTTGTGTGATTGTGTGTTTGTGTGTTTGTGTGTTTGTGTGTTTGTGTGTTTGTGTGTTTGTGTGTTTGTGTGTTTGTGTGTTTGTGTGTTTGTGTGTTTGTGTGTTTGTGTGTTTGTGTGTTTGTGTGTTTTCGTGTTTTCGTGTTTGTGTGTTTGTGTGTTTGTGTGTTTGTGTGTTTGTGTGTTTGTGTGTTTGTGTGTTTGTGTGTTTGTGTGTTTGTGTGTTTGTGTGTTTGTGTGTTTGTGTGTTTGTGTGTTTGTGTGTTTGTGTGTTTGTGTGTTTGTGTGTTTGTGTGTTTGTGTGTTTGTGTGTTTGTGTGTTTGTGTGTTTGTGTGTTTGTGTGTTCGTGTGTTCGTGTGTTTGTGTGTTTGTGTGTTTGTGTGTTTGTGTGTTTGTGTGTTTGTGTGTTTGTGCGTTCGTGTGTTTGTGTGTTTGTGTGTTTGTGTGTTTGTGTGTTTGTGTGTTTGTGTGTTTGTGTGTTTGTGTGTTTGTGTGTTTGTGTGTTTGTGTGTTTGTGTGTTTGTGTGTTTGTGTGTTTGTGTGTTTGTGTGTTCGTGTGTTTGTGTGTTCGTGTGTTCGTGTGTTTGTGTGTTTGTGTGTTTGTGTGTTTGTGTGTTTGTGTGTTTGTGTGTTTGTGTGTTCGTGTGTTTGTGTGTTTGTGTGTTTGTGTGTTTGTGTGTTTGTGTGTTTGTGTGTTTGTGTGTTTGTGTGTTTGTGTGTTTGTGTGTTTGTGTGTTTGTGTGTTTGTGTGTTTGTGTGTTTGTGTGTTTGTGTGTTTGTGTGTTTGTGTGTTTGTGTGTTTGTGTGTTTGTGTGTTTGTGTGTTTGTGTGTTTGTGTGTTTGTGTGTTTGTGTGTTGGCGTGTTTGTGTGTTTGTGTGTTTGTGTGTTTGTGTGTTTGTGTGTTTGTGTGTTTGTGTGTTTGTGTGTTTGTGTGTTTGTGTGTTTGTGTGTTTGTGTGTTTGTGTGTTTGTGTGTTTGTGTGTTTGTGTGCTTGTGTGCTTGTGTGTTTGTGTGTTTGTGTGTTTGTGTGTTTGTGTGTTTGTGTGTTTGTGTGTTTGTGTGTTTGTGTGTTTGTGTGTTTGTGTGTTTGTGTGTTTGTGTGTTTGTGTGTTTGTGTGTTTGTGTGTTTGTGTGTTTGTGTGTTTGTGTGTTTGTGTGTTTGTGTGTTTGTGTGTTTGTGTGTTTGTGTGTTTGTGTGTTTGTGTGTTTGTGTGTTTGTGTGTTTGTGTGTTTGTGTGTTTGTGTGTTTGTGTGTTTGTGTGTTTGTGTGTTTGTGTGTTTGTGTGTTTGTGTGTTTGTGTGTTTTTTCGTGTTTGTGTGTTTGTGTGTTTGTGTGTTTGTGTGTTTGTGTGTTTGTGTGTTTGTGTGTTTGTGTGTTTGTGTGTTTGTGTGTTTGTGTGTTTGTGTGTTTGTGTGTTTGTGTGTTTGTGTGTTTGTGTGTTTGTGTGTTCGTGTGTTTGTGTGTTTGTGTGTTTGTGTGTTTGTGTGTTTGTGTGTTTGTGTGTTTGTGTGTTCGTGTGTTTGTGTGTTCGTGTGTTCGTGTGTTTGTGTGTTTGTGTGTTTGTGTGTTTGTGTGTTTGTGTGTTTGTGTGTTTGTGTGTTTGTGTGTTTGTGTGTTTGTGTGTTTGTGTGAATGTGTGTTTGTGTGTTTGTGTGTTTGTGTGTTTGTGTGTTTGTGTGTTTGTGTGTTTGTGTGTTTGTGTGTTTGTGTGTTTGTGTGTTTGTGTGTTTGTGTGTTTGTGTGTTTGTGTGTTTGTGTGTTTGTGTGTTTGTGTGTTTGTGTGTTTGTGTGTTTGTGTGTTTGTGTGTTTGTGTGTTTGTGTGTTTGTGTGTTTGTGTGTTTGTGTGTTTGTGTGTTTGTGTGTTTGTGTGTTTGTGTGTTTGTGTGTTTGTGTGTTTGTGTGTTTGTGTGTTTGTGTGTTTGTGTGTTTGTGTGTTTGTGTGTTTGTGTGTTTGTGTGTTTGTGTGTTTGTGTGTTTGTGTGTTTGTGTGTTTGTGTGTTTGTGTGTTTGTGTGTTTGTGTGTTTGTGTGTTTGTGTGTTTGTGTGTTTGTGTGTTCGTGTGTTTGTGTGTTCGTGTGTTCGTGTGTTCGTGTGTTTGTGTGTTTGTGTGTTTGTGTGTTTGTGTGTTTGTGTGTTTTTGTGTTTGTGTGTTTGTGTGTTTGTGTGTTTGTGTGTTTGTGTGTTTGTGTGTTTGTGTGTTTGTGTGTTTGTGTGTTCGTGTGTTCGTGTGTTTGTGTGTTTGTGTGTTTGTGTGTTTGTGTGTTTGTGTGTTTGTGTGTTTGTGTGTTTGTGTGTTTGTGTGTTTGTGTGTTTGTGTGTTTGTGTGTTTGTGTGTTTGTGTGTTTGTGTGTTTGTGTGTTTGTGTGTTTGTGTGTTTGTGTGTTTGTGTGTTTGTGTGTTTGTGTGTTTGTGTGTTTGTGTGTTTGTGTGTTTGTGTGTTTGTGTGTTTGTGTGTTTGTGTGTTTGGGTGTTTGTGTGTTTGTGTGTTTGTGTGTTTGTGTGTTTGTGTGTTTGTGTGTTTGTGTGTTTGTGTGTTTGTGTGTTTGTGTGTTTGTGTGTTTGTGTGTTTGTGTGTTTGTGTGTTTGTGTGTTTGTGTGTTTGTGTGTTTGTGTGTTTGTGTGTTTGTGTGTTTGTGTGTTTGTGTGTTTGTGTGTTTGTGTGTTTGTGTGTTTGTGTGTTTGTGTGTTTGTGTGTTTGTGTGTTTGTGTGTTTGTGTGTTTGTGTGTTTGTGTGTTAGTGTGTTCGTGTGTTTGTGTGTTCGTGTGTTTGTGTGTTTGTGTGTTTGTGTGTTTGTGTGTTTGTGTGTTTGTGTGTTTGTGTGTTTGTGCGTTTGTGTGTTTGTGTGTTTGTGTGTTTGTGTGTTTGTGTGTTTGTGTGTTTGTGTGTTTGTGTGTTTGTGTGTTTGTGTGTTTGTGTGTTTGTGTGTTTGTGTGTTTGTGTGTTTGTGTGTTTGTGTGTTTGTGTGTTTGTGTGTTTGTGTGTTTGTGTGTTTGTGTGTTTGTGTGTTTGTGTGTTTGTGTGTTTGTGTGTTTGTGTGTTTGTGTGTTTGTGTGTTTGTGTGTTTGTGTGTTTGTGTGTTTGTGTGTTTGTGTGTTTGTGTGTTTGTGTGTTTGTGTGTTTGTGTGTTTGTGTGTTTGTGTGTTTGTGTGTTTGTGTGTTTGTGTGTTTGTGTGTTTGTGTGTTTGTGTCTTTGTGTCTTTGTGTCTTTGTGTCTTTGTGTCTTTGTGTCTTTGTGTCTTTGTGTCTTTGTGTCTTTGTGTCTTTGTGTCTTTGTGTCTTTGTGTCTTTGTGTCTTTGTGTCTTTGTGTCTTTGTGTCTTTGTGTCTTTGTGTCTTTGTGTCTTTGTGTCTTTGTGTCTTTGTGTCTTTGTGTCTTTGTGTCTTTGTGTCTTTGTGTCTTTGTGTCTTTGTGTCTTTGTGTCTTTGTGTCTTTGTGTCTTTGTGTCTTTGTGTCTTTGTGTCTTTGTGTCTTTGTGTCTTTGTGTCTTTGTGTCTTTGTGTCTTTGTGTCTTTGTGTCTTTGTGTCTTTGTGTCTTTGTGTCTTTGTGTCTTTGTGTCTTTGTGTCTTTGTGTCTTTGTGTCTTTGTGTCTTTGTGTCTTTGTGTCTTTGTGTCTTTGTGTATTTGTGTCTTTGTGTCTTTGTGTCTTTGTGTCTTTGTGTCTTTGTGTCTTTGTGTCTTCGTGTCTTCGTGTCTTTATGTCTTTGTGTCTTTGTGTCTTTGTGTCTTTGTGTCTTTGTGTCTTTGTGTCTTTGTGTCTTTGTGTCTTTGTGTCTTTGTGTCTTTGTGTCTTTCCGTCTTTGTGTCTTTGTGTCTTTGTGTCTTTGTGTCTTTGTGTCTTTGTGTCTTTGTGTCTTTGTGTCTTTGTGTCTTTGTGTCTTTGTGTCTTTGTGTCTTTGTGTCTTTGTGTCTTTGTGTCTTTGTGTCTTTGTGTCTTTGTGTCTTTGTGTCTTTGTGTCTTCGTGTCTTTGTGTCTGTGTGTCTTTGTGTCTGTGTGTCTTTGTGTCTTTGTGTCTTTGTGTCTTTGTGTCTTTGTGTCTTTGTGTCTTTGTGTCTTTGTGTCTTTGTGTCTTTGTGTCTTTGTGTCTTTGTGTCTTTGTGTCTTTGTGTCTTTGTGTCTTTGTGTCTTTGTGTCTTTGTGTCTTTGTGTCTTTGTGTCTTTGTGTCTTTGTGTCTTTGTGTCTTTGTGTCTTTGTGTCTTTGTGTCTTTGTGTCTTTGTGTCTTTGTGTCTTTGTGTCTTTGTGTCTTTGTGTCTTTGTGTCTTTGTGTCTTTGTGTCTTTGTGTCTTTGTGTCTTTGTGTCTTTGTGTCTTTGTGTCTTTGTGTCTTTGTGTCTTTGTGTCTTTGCGTCTTTGTGTCTTTGTGTCTTTGCGTCTTTGCGTCTTTGTGTCTTTGTGTCTTTGCGTCTTTGCGTCTTTGCGTCTTTGCGTCTTTGCGTCTTTGCGTCTTTGCGTCTTTGCGTCTTTGCGTCTTTGTGTCTTTGTGTCTTTGTGTCTTTGTGTCTTTTTGTCTTTGTGTCTTTGTGTCTTTGTGTCTTTGTGTCTTTGTGTCTTTGTGTCTTTGTGTCTTTGTGTCTTTGTGTCTTTGTGTCTTTGTGTCTTTGTGTCTTTGTGTCTTTGTGTCTTTGTGTCTTTGTGTCTTTGTGTCTTTGTGTCTTTGTGTCTTTGTGTCTTTGTGTCTTTGTGTTTTTGTGTTTTTGTGTCTTTGTGTCTTTGTGTCTTTGTGTCTTTGTGTCTTTGTGTCTTTGTGTCTTTGTGTCTTTGTGTCTTTGTGTCTTTGTGTCTTTGTGTCTTTGTGTCCTTGTGTCTTTGTGTCTTTGTGTCTTTGTGTCTTTGTGTCTTTGTGTCTTTGTGTCTTTGTGTCTTTGTGTCTTTGTGTCTTTGTGTCTTTGTGTCTTTGTGTCTTTGTGTCTTTGTGTCTTTGTGTCTTTGTGTCTTTGTGTCTTTGTGTCTTTGTGTCTTTGTGTCTTTGTGTCTTTGTGTCTTTGTGTCTTTGTGTCTTTGTGTCTTTGTGTCTTTGTGTCTTTGTGTCTTTGTGTCTTTGTGTCTTTGTGTCTTTGTGTCTTTGTTTCTTTGTTTCTTTGTGTCTTTGTGTCTTTGTGTCTTTGTGTCTTTGTGTCTTTGTGTCTTTGTGTCTTTGTGTCTTTGTGTCTTTGTGTCTTTGTGTCTTTGTGTCTTTGTGTCTTTGTGTCTTTGTGTCTTTGTGTCTTTGTGTCTTTGTGTCTTTGTGTCTTTGTGTCTTTGTGTCTTTGTGTCTTTGTGTCTTTGTGTCTTTGTGTCTTTGTGTCTTTGTGTCTTTGTGTCTTTGTGTCTTTGTGTCTTTGTGTCTTTGTGTCTTTGTGTCTTTGTGTCTTTGTGTCTTTGTGTCTTTGTGTCTTTGTGTCTTTGTGTCTTTGTGTCTTTGTGTCTTTGTGTCTTTGTGTCTTTGTGTCTTTGTGTCTTTGTGTCTTTGTGTCTTTGTGTCTTTGTGTCTTTGTGTCTTTGTGTCTTTGTGTCTTTGTGTCTTTGTGTCTTTGTGTCTTTGTGTCTTTGTGTCTTTGTGTCTTTGTGTCTTTGTGTCTTTGTGTCTTTGTGTCTTTGTGTCTTTGTGTCTTTGTGTCTTTGTGTCTTTGTGTCTTTGTGTCTTTGTGTCTTTGTGTCTTTGTGTGTTTGTGTGTTTGTGTGTTTGTGTGTTTGTGTGTTTGTGTGTTTGTGTGTTTGTGTGTTTGTGTGTTTGTGTGTTTGTGTGTTTGTGTGTTTGTGTGTTTGTGTGTTTGTGTGTTCGTGTGTTTGTGTGTTTGTGTGTTTGTGTGTTTGTGTGTTTGTGTGTTTGTGTGTTTGTGTGTTTGTGTGTTTGTGTGTTTGTATGTTTGTGTGTTTGTGTGTTTGTGTGTTTGTGTGTTTGTGTGTTTGTGTGTTTGTGTGTTTGTGTGTTTGTGTGTTTGTGTGTTTGTGTGTTTGTGTGTTTGTGTGTTTGTGTGTTTGTGTGTTTGTGTGTTTGTGTGTTTGTGTGTTTGTGTGTTTGTGTCTTTGTGTCTTTGTGTCTTTGTGTCTTTGTGTCTTTGTGTCTTTGTGTGTTTGTGTGTTTGTGTGTTTGTGTGTTTGTGTGTTTGTGTGTTTGTGTGTTTGTGTGTTTGTGTGTTTGTGTGTTAGTGTGTTTGTGTGTTTGTGTGTTCGTGTGTTCGTGTGTTTGTGTGTTTGTGTGTTCGTGTGTTTGTGTGTTTGTGTGTTTGTGTGTTTGTGTGTTTGTGTGTTTGTGTGTTTGTGTGTTTGTGTGTTTGTGTGTTTGTGTGTTTGTGTGTTTGTGTGTTTGTGTGTTTGTGTGTTTGTGTGTTTGTGTGTTTGTGTGTTTGTGTGTTTGTGTGTTTGTGTGTTTGTGTGTTTGTGTGTTTGTGTGTTTGTGTGTTTGTGTGTTTGTGTGTTTGTGTGTTTGTGTGTTTGTGTGTTTGTGTGTTTGTGTGTTTGTGTGTTTGTGTGTTTGTGTGTTTGTGTGTTTGTGTGTTTGTGTGTTTGTGTGTTTGTGTGTTTGTGTGTTTGTGTGTTTGTGTGAATGTGTGTTTGTGTGTTTGTGTGTTTGTGTGTTTGTGTGTTTGTGTGTTTGTGTGTTTGTGTGTTTGTGTGTTTGTGTGTTTGTGTGTTTGTGTGTTTGTGTGTTTGTGTGTTTGTGTGTTTGTGTGTTTGTGTGTTTGTGTGTTTGTGTGTTTGTGTGTTTGTGTGTTTGTGTGTTTGTGTGTTTGTGTGTTTGTGTGTTTGTGTGTTTGTGTGTTTGTGTGTTTGTGTGTTTGTGTGTTTGTGTGTTTGTGTGTTTGTGTGTTTGTGTGTTTGTGTGTTTGTGTGTTTGTGTGTTTGTGTGTTTGTGTGTTTGTGTGTTTGTGTGTTTGTGTGTTTGTGTGTTTGTGTGTTCGTGTGTTTGTGTGTTCGTGTGTTTGTGTGTTTGTGTGTTTGTGTGTTTGTGTGTTTGTGTGTTTGTATGTTTGTGTGTTTGTGTGTTTGTGTGTTTGTGTGTTTGTGTGTTTGTGTGTTTGTGTAATTGTGTAATTGTGTGTTTGTGTGTTTGTGTGTTTGTGTGTTTGTGTGTTTGTGTGTTTGTGTGTTTGTGTGTTTGTGTGTTTGTGTGTTTGTGTGTTTCTGTGTTTGTGTGTTTGTGTGTTTGTGTGTTTGTGTGTTTGTGTGTTTGTGTGTTTGTGTGTTTGTGTGTTTGTGTGTTTGTGTGTTTGTGTGTTTGTGTGTTTGTGTGTTTGTGTGTTTGTGTGTTTGTGTGTTTGTGTGTTTGTGTGTTTGTGTGTTTCCGTGTTTGTGTGTTTGTGTGTTTGTGTGTTTGTGTGTTTGTGTGTTTGTGTGTTTGTGTGCTTGTGTGTTTGTGTCTTTGTGTCTTTGTGTCTCTGTCTCTTTGTGTCTTTGTGTCTTTGTGTCTTTGTGTCTTTGTGTCTTTGTGTCTTTGTTTCTTTGTGTCTTTGTGTCTTTGTGTCTTTGTGTCTTTGTGTCTTTGTGTCTTTGTGTCTTTGTGTCTTTGTGTCTTTGTGTCTTTGTGTCTTTGTGTCTTTGTGTCTTTGTGTCTTTGTGTCTTTGTGTCTTTGTGTCTTTGTGTCTTTGTGTCTTTGTGTCTTTGTGTCTTTGTGTCTTTGTGTCTTTGTGTCTTTGTGTCTTTGTGTCTTTGTGTCTTTGTGTCTTTGTGTCTTTGTGTCTTTGTGTCTTCGTGTCTTTGTGTCTTTGTGTCTTTGTGTCTTTGTGTCTTTGTGTCTTTGTGTCTTTGTGTCTTTGTGTCTTTGTGTCTTTGTGTCTTTGTGTCTTTGTGTCTTTGTGTCTTTGTGTCTTTGTGTCTTTGTGTCTTTGTGTCTTTGTGTCTTTGTGTCTTTGTGTCTTTGTGTCTTTGTGTCTTTGTGTCTTCGTGTCTTTGTGTCTTTGTGTCTTTGTGTCTTTGTGTCTTTGTGTCTTTGTGTCTTTGTGTCTTTGTGTCTTTGTGTCTTCGTGTCTTTGTGTCTTTGTGTCTTTGTGTCTTTGTGTCTTTGTGTCTTTGTGTCTTTGTGTCTTCGTGTCTTTGTGTGTTTGTGTGTTTGTGTGTTTGTGTGTTTGTGTGTTTGTGTGTTTGTGTGTTTGTGTGTTTGTGTGTTTGTGTGTTTGTGTGTTTGTGTGTTTGTGTGTTTGTGTGTTTGTGTGTTTGTGTGTTTGTGTGTTTGTATGTTTGTGTGTTTGTGTGTTTGTGTGTTTGTGTGTTTGTGTGTTTGTGTGTTTGTGTGTTTGTGTGTTTGTGTGTTTGTGTGTTTGTGTGTTTGTGTGTTTGTGTGTTTGTGTGTTTGTGTGTTTGTGTGTTTGTGTGTTTGTGTGTTTGTGTGTTTGTGTGTTTGTGTGTTTGTGTGTTTGTGTGTTTGTGTGTTTGTGTGTTTGTGTGTTTGTGTGTTCGTGTGTTTGTGTGTTTGTGTGTTTGTGTGTTTGTGTGTTTGTGTGTTTGTGTGTTTGTGTGTTTGTGTGTTTGTGTGTTTGTGTGTTTGTGTGTTTGTGTGTTTGTGTGTTTGTGTGTCTGTGTGTTTGTGTGTTTGTGTGTTTGTGTGTTTGTGTGTTTGTGTCTTTGTGTGTTTGTGTGTTTGTGTGTTTGTGTGTTTGTGTGTTTGTGTGTTTGTGTCTTTGTGTGTTTGTGTCTTTGTGTCTTTGTGTCTTTGTGTCTTTGTGTCTTTGTGTCTTTGTGTCTTTGTGTCTTCGTGTCTTTGTGTCTTTGTGTCTTTGTGTCTTTGTGTCTTTGTGTCTTTGTGTCTTTGTGTCTTTGTGTCTTTGTGTCTTTGTGTCTTTGTGTCTTTGTGTCTTTGTATCTTTGTGTCTTTGTGTCTTTGTGTCTTTGTGTCTTTGTGTCTTTGTGTCTTTGTGTCTTTGTGTCTTTGTGTCTTTGTGTCTTTGTGTCTTTGTGTCTTTGTGTCTTTGTGTCTTCGTGTCTTTGTGTCTTTGTGTTTTTGTGTCTTTGTGTCTTTGTGTCTTTGTGTCTTTGTGTCTTTGTGTCTTTGTGTCTTTGTGTCTTTGTGTCTTTGTGTCTTTGTGTCTTTGTGTCTTTGTGTCTTTGTGTCTTTGTGTCTTTGTGTCTTTGTGTCTTTGTGTCTTTGTGTCTTTGTGTCTTTGTGTCTTTGTGTCTTTGTGTCTTTGTGTCTTTGTGTCTTTGTGTCTTTGTGTCTTTGTGTCTTTGTGTCTTTGTGTCTTTGTGTCTTTGTGTCTTTGTGTCTTTGTGTCTTTGTGTCTTTGTGTCTTTGTGTCTTTGTGTCTTTGTGTCTTTGTGTCTTTGTGTCTTTGTGTCTTTGTGTCTTTGTGTCTTTGTGTCTTTGTGTCTTTGTGTCTTTGTGTCTTTGTGTCTTTGTGTCTTTGTGTCTTTGTGTCTTTGTGTCTTTGTGTCTTTGTGTCTTTGTGTCTTTGTGTCTTTGTGTCTTTGTGTCTTTGTGTCTTTGTGTCTTTGTGTCTTTGTGTCTTTGTGTCTTTGTGTCTTTGTGTCTTTGTGTCTTTGTGTCTTTGTGTCTTTGTGTCTTTGTGTCTTTGTGTCTTTGTGTCTTTGTGTCTTTGTGTCTTTGTGTCTTTGTGTCTTTGTGTCTTTGTGTCTTTGTGTCTTTGTGTCTTTGTGTCTTTGTGTCTTTGTGTCTTTGTGTCTTTGTGTGTTTGTGTGTTTGTGTGTTTGTGTCTTTGTGTCTTTGTGTCTTTGTGTCTTTGTGTCTTTGTGTCTTTGTGTCTTTGTGTCTTTGTGTCTTTGTGTCTTTGTGTCTTTGTGTCTTTGTGTCTTTGTGTCTTTGTGTCTTTGTGTCTTTGTGTCTTTGTGTCTTTGTGTCTTTGTGTCTTTGTGTCTTTGTGTCTTTGTGTCTTTGTGTCTTTGTGTCTTTGTGTCTTTGTGTCTTTGTGTCTTTGTGTCTTTGTGTCTTTGTGTCTTTGTGTCTTTGTGTCTTTGTGTCTTTGTGTCTTTGTGTCTTTGTGTCTTTGTGTCTTTGTGTCTTTGTGTCTTTGTGTCTTTGTGTCTTTGTGTCTTTGTGTCTTTGTGTCTTTGTGTCTTTGTGTCTTTGTGTCTTTGTGTCTTTGTGTCTTTGTGTCTTTGTGTCTTTGTGTCTTTGTGTCTTTGTGTCTTTGTGTCTTTGTGTTTTTGTGTCTTTGTGTCTTTGTGTCTTTGTGTCTTTGTGTCTTTGTGTCTTTGTGTCTTTGTGTCTTTGTGTCTTTGTGTCTTTGTGTCTTTGTGTCTTTGTGTCTTTGTGTCTTTGTGTCTTTGTGTCTTTGTGTCTTTGTGTCTTTGTGTCTTTGTGTCTTTGTGTCTTTGTGTCTTTGTGTCTTTGTGTCTTTGTGTCTTTGTGTCTTTGTGTCTTTGTGTCTTTGTGTCTTTGTGTCTTTGTGTCTTTGTGTCTTTGTGTCTTTGTGTCTTTGTGTCTTTGTGTCTTTGTGTCTTTGTGTCTTTGTGTCTTTGTGTCTTTGTGTCTTTGTGTCTTTGTGTCTTTGTGTCTTTGTGTCTTTGTGTCTTTGTGTCTTTGTGTCTTTGTGTCTTTGTGTCTTTGTGTCTTTGTGTCTTTGTGTCTTTGTGTCTTTGTGTCTTTGTGTCTTTGTGTCTTTGTGTCTTTGTGTCTTTGTGTCTTTGTGTCTTTGTGTCTTTGTGTCTTTGTGTCTTTGTGTGTTTGTGTGTTTGTGTGTTTGTGTCTTTGTGTCTTTGTGTCTTTGTGTCTTTGTGTCTTTGTGTCTTTGTGTCTTTGTGTCTTTGTGTCTTTGTGTCTTTGTGTGATTGTGTGTTTGTGTGTTTGTGTGTTTGTGTGTTTGTGTGTTTGTGTGTTTGTGTGTTTGTGTGTTTGTGTGTTTGTGTGTTTGTGTGTTTGTGTGTTTGTGTGTTTGTGTGTTTGTGTGTTTGTGTGTTTGTGTGTTTGTGTGTTTGTGTGTTTGTGTGTTTGTGTGTTTGTGTGTCTGTGTGTTTGTGTGTTTGTGTGTTTGTGTGTTTGTGTGTTTGTGTGTTTGTGTGTTTGTGTGTTTGTGTGTTTGTGTGTTTGTGTGTTTGTGTGTTTGTGTGTTTGTGTGTTTGTGTGTTTGTGTCTTTGTGTCTTTGTGTCTTTGTGTCTTTGTGTCTTTGTGTCTTTGTGTCTTTGTGTCTTTGTGTCTTTGTGTCTTTGTGTCTTTGTGTCTTTGTGTCTTTGTGTCTTTGTGTCTTTGTGTCTTTGTGTCTTTGTGTCTTTGTGTCTTTGTGTCTTTGTGTCTTTGTGTCTTTGTGTCTTTGTGTCTTTGTGTCTTTGTGTCTTTGTGTCTTTGTGTCTTTGTGTCTTTGTGTCTTTGTGTCTTTGTGTCTTCGTGTCTTTGTGTCTTTGTGTCTTTGTGTCTTTGTGTTTTTGTGTCTTTGTGTCTTTGTGTCTTTGTGTCTTTGTGTCTTTGTGTCTTTGTGTCTTTGTGTCTTTGTGTCTTTGTGTCTTTGTGTCTTTGTGTCTTTGTGTCTTTGTGTCTTTGTGTCTTTGTGTCTTTGTGTCTTTGTGTCTTTGTGTCTTTGTGTCTTTGTGTCTTTGTGTCTTTGTGTCTTTGTGTCTTTGTGTCTTTGTGTCTTTGTGTCTTTGTGTCTTTGTGTCTTTGTGTCTTTGTGTCTTTGTATCTTTGTGTCTTTGTGTCTTTGTGTCTTTGTGTCTTTGTGTCTTTGTGTCTTTGTGTCTTTGTGTCTTTGTGTCTTTGTGTCTTTGTGTCTTTGTGTCTTTGTGTCTTTGTGTCTTTGTGTCTTTGTGTCTTTGTGTCTTTGTGTCTTTGTGTCTTTGTGTCTTTGTGTCTTTGTGTCTTTGTGTCTTTGTGTCTTTGTGTCTTTGTGTCTTTGTGTCTTTGTGTCTTTGTGTCTTTGTGTCTTTGTGTCTTTGTGTCTTTGTGTCTTTGTGTCTTTGTGTCTTTGTGTCTTTGTGTCTTTGTGTCTTTGTGTCTTTGTGTCTTTGTGTCTTTGTGTGTTTGTGTGTTTGTGTCTTCGTGTCTTTGTGTCTTTGTGTCTTTGTCTCTTTGTGTCTTTGTGTCTTTGTGTCTTTGTGTGATTGTGTGTTTGTGTGTTTGTGTGTTTGTGTGTTTGTGTGTTTGTGTGTTTGTGTGTTTGTGTGTTTGTGTGTTTGTGTGTTTGTGTGTTTGTGTGTTTGTGTGTTTGTGTGTTTTCGTGTTTGTGTGTTTGTGTGTTTGTGTGTTTGTGTGTTTGTGTGTTTGTGTGTTTGTGTGTTTGTGTGTTTGTGTGTTTGTGTGTTTGTGTGTTTGTGTGTTTGTGTGTTTGTGTGTTTGTGTGTTTGTGTGTTTGTGTGTTTGTGTGTTTGTGTGTTTGTGTGTTTGTGTGTTTGTGTGTTTGTGTGTTTGTGTGTTTGTGTGTTTGTGTGTTTGTGTGTTTGTGTGTTTGTGTGTTTGTGTGTTTGTGTGTTTGTGTGTTTGTGTGTTTGTGTGTTTGTGTGTTTGTGTGTTTGTGTGTTCGTGTGTTTGTGTGTTCGTGTGTTCGTGTGTTTGTGTGTTTGTGTGTTTGTGTGTTTGTGTGTTTGTGTGTTTGTGTGCTTGTGTGTTTGTGTGTTTGTGTGTTTGTGTGTTTGTGTGTTTGTGTGTTTGTGTGTTTGTGTGTTTGTGTGTTTGTGTGTTTGTGTGTTTGTGTGTTTGTGTGTTTGTGTGTTTGTGTGTTTGTGTGTTTGTGTGTTTGCGTGTTTGTGTGTTTGTGTGTTTGTGTGTTGGTGTGTTTGTGTGTTTGTGTGTTTGTGTGTTTGTGTGTTTGTGTGTTTGTGTGTTTGTGTGTTTGTGTGTTTGTGTGTTTGTGTGTTTGTGTGTTTGTGTGTTTGTGTGTTTGTGTGTTTGTGTGTTTGTGTGCTTGTGTGCTTGTGTGTTTGTGTGTTTGTGTGTTTGTGTGTTTGTGTGTTTGTGTGTTTGTGTGTTTGTGTGTTTGTGTGTTTGTGTGTTTGTGTGTTTGTGTGTTTGTGTGTTTGTGTGTTTGTGTGTTTGTGTGTTTGTGTGTTTGTGTGTTTGTGTGTTTGTGTGTTTGTGTGTTTGTGTGTTTGTGTGTTTGTGTGTTTGTGTGTTTGTGTGTTTGTGTGTTTGTGTGTTTGTGTGTTTGTGTGTTTGTGTGTTTGTGTGGTTGTGTGTTTGTGTGTTTGTGTGTTTGTGTGTTTGTGTGTTTGTGTGTTTGTGTGTTTGTGTGTTTGTGTGTTTGTGTGTTTGTGTGTTTGTGTGTTTGTGTGTTTGTGTGTTTGTGTGTTTGTGTGTTTGTGTGTTTGTGTGTTTGTGTGTTTGTGTGTTTGTGTGTTTGTGTGTTTGTGTGTTTGTGTGTTTGTGTGTTTGCGTGTTTGTGTGTTTGTGTGTTTGTGTGTTTGTGTGTTTGTGTGTTTGTGTGTTAGTGTGTTTGTGTGTTTGTGTGTTCGTGTGTTCGTGTGTTTGTGTGTTTGTGTGTTTGTGTGTTTGTGTGTTTGTGTGTTTGTGTGTTTGTGTGTTTGTGTGTTTGTGTGTTTGTGTGTTTGTGTGTTTGTGTGTTTGTGTGTTTGTGTGTTTGTGTGTTTGTGTGTTTGTGTGTTTGTGTGTTTGTGTGTTTGTGTGTTTGTGTGTTTGTGTGTTTGTGTGTTTGTGTGTTTGTGTGTTTGTGTGTTTGTGTGTTTGTGTGTTTGTGTGTTTGTGTGTTTGTGTGTTTGTGTGTTTGTGTGTTTGTGTGTTTGTGTGTTTGTGTGTTTGTGTGTTTGTGTGTTTGTGTGTTTGTGTGTTTGTGTGTTTGTGTGTTTGTGTGTTTGTGTGTTTGTGTGTTTGTGTGTTTGTGTGTTTGTGTGTTTGTGTGTTTGTGTGTTTGTGTGTTTGTGTGTTTGTGTGTTTGTGTGTTTGTATGTTTGTGTGTTTGTGTGTTTGTGTCTTTGTGTCTTTGTGTCTTTGTGTCTTTGTGTCTTTGTGTCTTTGTGTCTTTGTGTCTTTGTGTCTTTGTGTCTTTGTGTCTTTGTGTCTTTGTGTCTTTGTGTCTTTGTGTCTTTGTGTCTTTGTGTCTTTGTGTCTTTGTGTCTTTGTGTCTTTGTGTCTTTGTGTCTTTGTGTCTTTGTGTCTTTGTGTCTTTGTGTCTTTGTGTCTTTGTGTCTTTGTGTCTTTGTGTCTTTGTGTCTTTGTGTCTTTGTGTCTTTGTGTCTTTGTGTCTTTGTGTCTTTGTGTCTTTGTGTCTTTGTGTCTTTGTGTCTTTGTGTCTTTGTGTCTTTGTGTCTTTGTGTCTTTGTGTCTTTGTGTCTTTGTGTCTTTGTGTCTTTGTGTCTTTGTGTCTTTGTGTCTTTGTGTCTTTGTGTCTTTGTGTCTTTGTGTCTTTGTGTCTTTGTGTCTTTGTGTCTTTGTGTCTTTGTGTCTTTGTGTCTTTGTGTCTTTGTGTCTTTGTGTCTTTGTGTCTTTGTGTCTTTGTGTCTTTGTGTCTTTGTGTCTTTGTGTCTTTGTGTCTTTGTGTCTTTGTGTCTTTGTGTCTTTGTGTCTTTGTGTCTTTGTGTCTTTGTGTCTTTGTGTCTTTGTGTCTTTGTGTCTTTGTGTCTTTGTGTCTTTGTGTCTTTGTGTCTTTGTGTCTTTGTGTCTTTGTGTCTTTGTGTCTTTGTGTCTTTGTGTCTTTGTGTCTTTGTGTCTTTGTGTCTTTGTGTCTTTGTGTCTTTGTGTTTTTGTGTCTTTGTGTCTTTGTGTATTTGTGTCTTTGTGTCTCTGTGTCTTTGTGTCTTTGTGTCTTTGTGTCTTTGTGTCTTTGTGTCTTTGTGTCTTTGTGTCTTTGTGTCTTTGTGTCTTTGTGTCTTTGTGTCTTTGTGTCTTTGTGTCTTTGTGTCTTTGTGTCTTTGTGTCTTTGTGTCTTTGTGTCTTTGTGTCTTTGTGTCTTTGTGTCTTTGTGTCTCTGTGTCTTTGTGTCTTTGTGTCTTTGTGTCTTTGTGTCTTTGTGTCTTTGTGTCTTTGTGTCTTTGTGTCTTTGTGTCTTTGTGTCTTTGTGTCTTTGTGTCTTTGTGTCTTTGTGTCTTTGTGTCTTTGTGTCTTTGTGTCTTTGTGTCTTTGTGTCTTTGTGTCTTTGTGTCTTTGTGTCTTTGTGTCTTCGTGTCTTTGTGTCTTTGTGTCTTTGTGTCTTTGTGTCTTTGTGTCTTTGTGTCTTTGTGTCTTTGTGTCTTTGTGTCTTTGTGTCTTTGTGTCTTTGTGTCTTTGTGTCTTTGTGTCTTTGTGTCTTTGTGTCTTTGTGTCTTTGTGTCTTTGTGTCTTTGTGTCTTTGTGTCTTTGTGTCTTTGTGTCTTTGTGTCTTTGTGTCTTTGTGTCTTTGTGTCTTTGTGTCTTTGTGTCTTTGTGTCTTTGTGTCTTTGTGTCTTTGTGTCTTTGTGTCTTTGTGTCTTTGTGTCTTTGTGTCTTTGTGTCTTTGTGTCTTTGTGTCTTTGTGTCTTTGTGTCTTTGTGTCTTTGTGTCTTTGTGTCTTTGTGTCTTTGTGTCTTTGTGTCTTTGTGTCTTTGTGTCTTTGTGTCTTTGGGTCTTTGTGTCTTTGTGTCTTTGTGTCTTTGTGTTTTTCCGTCTTTGTGTCTTTGTGTCTTTGTGTCTTTGTGTCTTTGTGTCTTTGTGTCTTTGTGTCTTTGTGTCTTTGTGTCTTTGTGCCTCTGTGTCTTTGTGTCTTTGTGTCTTTGTGTCTTTGTGTCTTTGTGTCTTTGTGTCTTTGTGTCTTTGTGTCTTTGTGTCTTTGTGTCTTTGTGTCTTTGTGTCTTTGTGTCTTTGTATCTTTGTGTCTTTGTGTCTTTGTGTCTTTGTGTCTTTGTGTCTTTGTGTCTTTGTGTCTTTGTGTCTTTGTGTCTTTGTGTCTTTGTGTCTTTGTGTCTTTGTGTCTTTGTGTCTTTGTGTCTTTGTGTCTTTGTGTCTTTGTGTCTTTGTGTCTTTGTGTCTTTGTGTCTTTGTGTCTTTGTGTCTTTGTGTCTTTGTGTCTTTGTGTCTTTGTGTCTTTGTGTCTTTGTGTCTTTGTGTCTTTGTGTCTTTGTGTCTTTGTGTCTTTGTGTCTTTGTGTCTTTGTGTCTTTGCGTCTTTGCGTCTTTGTGTCTTTGCGTCTTTGTGTCTTTGTGTCTTTGTGTCTTTGTGTCTTTGTGTTTTTGTGTTTTTGTGTCTTTGTGTCTTTGTGTCTTTGTGTCTTTGTGTCTTTGTGTCTTTGTGTCTTTGTGTCTTTGTGTCTTTGTGTCTTTGTGTCTTTGTGTCTTTGTGTCTTTGTGTCTTTGTGTCTTTGTGTCTTTGTGTCTTTGTGTCTTTGTGTCTTTGCGTCTTTGCGTCTTTGCGTCTTTGCGTCTTTGCGTCTTTGTGTCTTTGCGTCTTTGCGTCTTTGCGTCTTTGCGTCTTTGCGTCTTTGCGTCTTTGCGTCTTTGCGTCTTTGCGTCTTTGTGTCTTTGTGTCTTTGTGTCTTTGTGTCTTTGTGTCTTTGTGTCTTTGTGTCTTTGTGTCTTTGTGTCTTTGTGTCTTTGTGTCTTTGTGTCTTTGTGTCTTTGTGTCTTTGTGTCTTTGTGTCTTTGTGTCTTTGTGTCTTTGTGTCTTTGTGTCTTTGTGTCTTTGTGTTTTTGTGTCTTTGTGTCTTTGTGTCTTTGTGTCTTTGTGTCTTTGTGTCTTTGTGTCTTTGTGTCTTTGTGTCTTTGTGTCTTTGTGTCTTTGTGTCTTTGTGTCTTTGTGTCTTTGTGTCTTTGTGTCTTTGTGTCTTTGTGTCTTTGTGTCTTTGTGTCTTTGTGTCTTTGTGTCTTTGTGTCTTTGTGTCTTTGTGTCTTTGTGTCTTTGTGTCTTTGTGTCTTTGTGTCTTTGTGTCTTTGTGTCTTTGTGTCTTTGTGTCTTTGTGTCTTTGTGTCTTTGTGTCTTTGTGTCTTTGTGTCTTTGTGTCTTTGTGCCTTTGTGTCTTTGTGTCTTTGTGTCTTTGTGTCTTTGTGTCTTTGTGTCTTTGTGTCTTTGTGTCTTTGTGTCTTTGTGTCTTTGTGTCTTTGGGTCTTTGTGTCTTTGTGTCTTTGTGTCTTTGTGTCTTTGTGTCTTTGTGTCTTTGTGTCTTTGTGTCTTTGTGTCTTTGTGTCTTTGTGTCTTTGTGTCTTTGTGTCTTTGTGTCTTTGTGTCTTTGTGTCTTTGTGTCTTTGTGTCTTTGTGTCTTTGTGTCTTTGTGTCTTTGTGTCTTTGTGTCTTTGTGTCTTTGTGTCTTTGTGTCTTTGTGTCTTTGTGTCTTTGTGTCTTTGTGTCTTTGTGTCTTTGTGTCTTTGTGTTTTTGTGTCTTTGTGTCTTTGTGTCTTTGTGTCTTTGTGTCTTTGTGTCTTTGTGTCTTTGTGTCTTTGTGTCTTTGTGTCTTTGTGTCTTTGTGTCTTTGTGTCTTTGTGTCTTTGTGTCTTTGTGTCTTTGTGTCTTTGTGTCTTTGTGTCTTTGTGTCTTTGTGTCTTTGTGTCTTTGTGTCTTTGTGTCTTTGTGTCTTTGTGTCTTTGTGTCTTTGTGTCTTTGTGTCTTTGTGTCTTTGTGTCTTTGTGTCTTTGTGTCTTTGTGTCTTTGTGTCTTTGTGTCTTTGTGTCTTTGTGTCTTTGTGTCTTTGTGTCTTTGTGTCTTTGTGTCTTTGTGTCTTTGTGTCTTTGTGTCTTTGTGCCTTTGTGTCTTTGTGTCTTTGTGTCTTTGTGTCTTTGTGTCTTTGTGTCTTTGTGTCTTTGTGTCTTTGTGTCTTTGTGTCTTTGTGTCTTTGTGTCTTTGTGTCTTTGTGTCTTTGTGTCTTTGTGTCTTTGTGTCTTTGTGTCTTTGTGTCTTTGTGTCTTTGTGTCTTTGTGTCTTTGTGTCTTTGTGTCTTTGTGTCTTTGTGTCTTTGTGTCTTTGTGTCTTTGTGTCTTTGTGTCTTTGTGTCTTTGTGTCTTTGTGTCTTTGTGTCTTTGTGTCTTTGTGTCTTTGTGTCTTTGTGTCTTTGTGTCTTTGTGTCTTTGTGTCTTTGTGTCTTTGTGTCTTTGTGTCTTTGTGTCTTTGTGTCTTTGTGTCTTTGTGTCTTTGTGTCTTTGTGTCTTTGTGTCTTTGTGTCTTTGTGTCTTTGTGTCTTTGTGTCTTTGTGTCTTTGTGTCTTTGTGTCTTTGTGTCTTTGTGTCTTTGTGTCTTTGTGTCTTTGTGTCTTTGTGTCTTTGTGTCTTTGTGTCTTTGTGTCTTTGTGTCTTTGTGTCTTTGTGTCTTCGTGTCTTCGTGTCTTTGTGTCTTTGTGTCTTTGTGTCTTTGTGTCTTTGTGTCTTTGTGTCTTTGTGTCTTTCCGTCTTTGTGTCTTTGTGTCTTTGTGTCTTTGTGTCTTTGTGTCTTTGTGTCTTTGTGTCTTTGTGTCTTTGTGTCTTTGTGTCTTTGTGTCTTTGTGTCTTTGTGTCTTTGTGTCTTCGTGTCTTTGTGTCTTTGTGTCTGTGTGTCTTTGTGTCTTCGTGTCTTTGTGTCTTTGTGTCTTTGTGTCTTTGTGTCTTTGTGTCTTTGTGTCTTTGTGTCTTTGTGTCTTTGTGTCTTTGTGTCTTTGTGTCTTTGTGTCTTTGTGTCTTTGTGTCTTTGTGTCTTTGTGTCTTTGTGTCTTTGTGTCTTTGTGTCTTTGTGTCTTTGTGTCTTTGTGTCTTTGTGTCTTTGTGTCTTTGTGTCTTTGTGTCTTTGTGTCTTTGTGTCTTTGTGTCTTTGTGTCTTTGTGTCTTTGTGTCTTTGTGTCTTTGTGTCTTTGTGTCTTTGTGTCTTTGTGTCTTTGTGTCTTTGTGTCTTTGTGTCTTTGTGTCTCTGTGTCTTTGTGTCTTTGTGTCTTTGTGTCTTTGTGTCTTTGCGTCTTTGTGTCTTTGTGTCTTTGCGTCTTTGTGTCTTTGTGTCTTTGTGTCTTTGCGTCTTTGCGTCTTTGCGTCTTTGCGTCTTTGCGTCTTTGCGTCTTTGCGTCTTTGCGTCTTTGCGTCTTTGCGTCTTTGCGTCTTTGTGTCTTTGTGTCTTTGTGTCTTTGTGTCTTTTTGTCTTTGTGTCTTTGTGTCTTTGTGTCTTTGTGTCTTTGTGTCTTTGTGTCTTTGTGTCTTTGTGTCTTTGTGTCTTTGTGTCTTTGTGTCTTTGTGTCTTTGTGTCTTTGTGTCTTTGTGTCTTTGTGTCTCTGTGTTTTTGTGTCTTTGTGTCTTTGTGTCTTTGTGTCTTTGTGTCTTTGTGTCTTTGTGTCTTTGTGTCTTTGTGTCTTTGTGTCTTTGTGTCTTTGTGTCTTTGTGTCTTTGTGTCTTTGTGTCCTTGTGTCTTTGTGTCTTTGTGTCTTTGTGTCTTTGTGTCTTTGTGTCTTTGTGTCTTTGTGTCTTTGTGTCTTTGTGTCTTTGTGTCTTTGTGTCTTTGTGTCTTTGTGTCTTTGTGTCTTTGTGTCTTTGTGTCTTTGTGTCTTTGTGTCTTTGTGTCTTTGTGTCTTTGTGTCTTTGTGTCTTTGTGTCTTTGTGTCTTTGTGTCTTTGTGTCTTTGTGTCTTTGTTTCTTTGTGTCTTTGTGTCTTTGTGTCTTTGTGTCTTTGTGTCTTTGTGTCTTTGTGTCTTTGTGTCTTTGTGTCTTTGTGTCTTTGTGTCTTTGTGTCTTTGTGTCTTTGTGTCTTTGTGTCTTTGTGTCTTTGTGTCTTTGTGTCTTTGTGTCTTTGTGTCTTTGTGTCTTTGTGTCTTTGTGTCTTTGTGTCTTTGTGTCTTTGTGTCTTTGTGTCTTTGTGTCTTCGTGTCTTTGTGTCTTTGTGTCTTTGTGTCTTTGTGTCTTTGTGTCTTTGTGTCTTTGTGTCTTTGTGTCTTTGTGTCTTTGTGTCTTTGTGTCTTTGTGTCTTTGTGTCTTTGTGTCTTTGTGTCTTTGTGTCTTTGTGTCTTTGTGTCTTTGTGTCTTTGTGTCTTTGTGTCTTTGTGTCTTTGTGTCTTTGTGTCTTTGTGTCTTTGTGTCTTTGTGTCTTTGTGTCTTTGTGTCTTTGTGTGTTTGTGTGTTTGTGTGTTTGTGTGTTTGTGTGTTTGTGTGTTTGTGTGTTTGTGTGTTTGTGTGTTTGTGTGTTTGTGTGTTTGTGTGTTTGTGTGTTTGTGTGTTTGTCTGTTTGTGTGTTTGTGTGTTTGTGTGTTTGTGTGTTTGTGTGTTTGTGTGTTTGTGTGTTTGTGTGTTTGTGTGTTTGTGTGTTTGTGTGTTTGTGTGTTTGTATGTTTGTGTGTTTGTGTGTTTGTGTGTTTGTGTGTTTGTGTGTTTGTGTGTTTGTGTGTTTGTGTGTTTGTGTGTTTGTGTGTTTGTGTGTTTGTGTGTTTGTGTGTTTGTGTGTTTGTGTGTTTGTGTGTTTGTGTGTTTGTGTGTTTGTGTGTTTGTGTGTTTGTGTGTTTGTGTGTTTGTGTGTTTGTGTGTTTGTGTGTTTGTGTGTTTGTGTGTTTGTGTGTTTGTGTGTTTGTGTGTTTGTGTGTTTGTGTGTTTGTGTGTTTGTGTGTTTGTGTGTTTGTGTGTTTGTGTGTTTGTGTGTTTGTGTGTTTGTGTGTTTGTGTGTTTGTGTGTTTGTGTGTCTGTGTGTTTGTGTGTTTGTGTGTTTGTGTGTTTGTGTGTTTGT
This sequence comes from Sussaba pulchella, assembly GCA_963971145.1. Lineage (NCBI taxonomy): Eukaryota > Metazoa > Arthropoda > Insecta > Hymenoptera > Ichneumonidae > Sussaba > Sussaba pulchella. The sequence goes on from CAXAQZ010001293.1 coordinate 25,771, forward strand.
GTGTTTGTGTGTTTGTGTGTTTGTGTGTTTGTGTGTTTGTGTGTTTGTGTGTTTGTGTGTTTGTGTGTTTGTGTCTTTGTGTCTTTGTGTCTTTGTGTCTTTGTGTCTTTGTGTCTTTGTGTCTTTGTGTCTTTGTGTCTTTGTGTCTTTGTGTCTTTGTGTCTTTGTGTCTTTGTGTCTTTGTGTCTTTGTGTCTTTGTGTCTTTGTGTCTTTGTGTCTTTGTGTCTTTGTGTCTTTGTGTCTTTGTGTCTTTGTGTCTTTGTGTCTTTGTGTCTTTGTGTCTTTGTGTCTTTGTGTCTTTGTGTCTTTGTGTCTTTGTGTCTTTGTGTCTTTGTGTCTTTGTGTCTTTGTGTCTTTGTGTCTTTGTGTCTTTGTGTCTTTGTGTCTTTGTGTCTTTGTGTCTTTGTGTCTTTGTGTCTTTGTGTCTTTGTGTCTTTGTGTCTTTGTGTCTTTGTGTCTTTGTGTCTTTGTGTCTTTGTGTCTTTGTGTCTTTGTGTCTTTGTGTCTTTGTGTCTTTGTGTCTTTGTGTCTTTGTGTCTTTGTGTCTTTGTGTCTTTGTGTCTTCGTGTCTTTGTGTCTTTGTGTCTTTGTGTCTTTGTGTCTTTGTGTCTTTGTGTCTTTGTGTCTTTGTGTCTTTGTGTCTTTGTGTCTTTGTGTCTTTGTGTCTTTGTGTCTTTGTGTCTTTGTGTCTTTGTGTCTTTGTGTCTTTGTGTCTTTGTGTCTTTGTGTCTTTGTGTCTTTGTGTCTTTGTGTCTTTGTGTCTTTGTGTCTTTGTGTCTTTGTGTCTTTGTGTCTTTGTGTCTTTGTGTCTTTGTGTCTTTGTGTCTTTGTGTCTTTGTGTCTTTGTGTCTTTGTGTCTTTGTGTCTTTGTGTCTTTGTGTCTTTGTGTCTTTGTGTCTTTGTGTCTTTGTGTCTTTGTGTTTTTGTGTGTTTGTGTGTTTGTGTGTTTGTGTGTTTGTGTGTTTGTGTCTTTGTGTCTTTGTGTCTTTGTGTCTTTGTGTCTTTGTGTCTTTGTGTGTTTGTGTGTTTGTGTGTTTGTGTGTTTGTGTGTTTGTGTGTTTGTGTGTTCGTGTGTTTGTGTGTTTGTGTGTTTGTGTGTTTGTGTGTTTGTGTGTTTGTGTGTTTGTGTGTTTGTGTGTTTGTGTGTTTGTGTGTTTGTGTGTTTGTGTGTTTGTGTGTTTGTGTGTTTGTGTGTTTGTGTGTTTGTGTGTTTGTGTGTTTGTGTGTTTGTGTGTTTGTGTGTTTGTGTGTTTGTGTGTTTGTGTGTTTGTGTGTTTGTGTGTTTGTGTGTTTGTGTGTTTGTGTGTTTGTGTGTTTGTGTGTTTGTGTGTTTGTGTGTTTGTGTGTTTGTGTGTTTGTGTGTTTGTGTGTTTGTGTGTTTGTGTGTTTGTGTGTTTGTGTGTTTGTGTGTTTGTGTGTTTGTGTGTTTGTGTGTTCGTGTGTTCGTGTGTTCGTGTGTTCGTGTGTTTGTGTGTTTGTGTGTTTGTGTGTTTGTGTGTTTGTGTGTTTGTGTGTTTGTGTCTTTGTTTCTTTGTGTCTTTGTGTCTTTGTGTCTTTGTGTCTTTGTGTCTTTGTGTCTTTGTGTCTTTGTGTCTTTGTGTCTTTGAGTCTTTGTGTCTTTGTGTCTTTGTGTCTTTGTGTCTTTGTGTCTTTGTGTCTTTGTGTCTTTGTGTCTTTGTGTCTTTGTGTCTTTGTGTCTTTGTGTCTTTGTGTCTTTGTGTCTTTGTGTCTTTGTGTCTTTGTGTCTTTGTGTCTTTGTGTCTTCGTGTCTTCGTGTCTTTGTGTCTTTGTGTCTTTGTGTCTTTGTGTCTTTGTGTCTTTGTGTCTTTGTGTCTTTGTGTCTTTGTGTCTTTGTGTCTTTGTGTCTTTGTGTCTTTGTGTCTTTGTGTCTTTGTGTCTTTGTGTCTTTGTGTCTTTGTGTCTTTGTGTCTTTGTGTCTTTGTGTCTTTGTGTCTTTGTGTCTTTGTGTCTTTGTGTCTTTGTGTCTTTGTGTCTTTGTGTCTTTGTGTCTTTGTGTCTTTGTGTCTTTGTGTCTTTGTGTCTTTGTGTCTTTGTGTCTTTGTGTCTTTGTGTCTTTGTGTCTTTGTGTCTTTGTGTCTTTGTGTCTTTGTGTCTTTGTGTCTTTGTGTCTTTGTGTGTTTGTGTGTTTGTGTGTTTGTGTCTTTGTGTCTTTGTGTCTTTGTGTCTTTGTGTCTTTGTGTCTTTGTGTCTTTGTGTCTTTGTGTCTTTGTGTCTTTGTGTCTTTGTGTCTTTGTGTCTTTGTGTCTTTGTGTCTTTGTGTCTTTGTGTCTTTGTGTCTTTGTGTCTTTGTGTCTTTGTGTCTTTGTGTCTTTGTGTCTTTGTGTCTTTGTGTCTTTGTGTCTTTGTGTCTTTGTGTCTTTGTGTCTTTGTGTCTTTGTGTCTTTGTGTCTTTGTGTCTTTGTGTCTTTGTGTCTTTGTGTCTTTGTGTCTTTGTGTCTTTGTGTCTTTGTGTCTTTGTGTCTTTGTGTCTTTGTGTCTTTGTGTCTTTGTGTCTTTGTGTCTTTGTGTCTTTGTGTCTTTGTGTCTTTGTGTCTTTGTGTCTTTGTGTCTTTGTGTCTTTGTGTCTTTGTGTCTTTGTGTTTTTGTGTCTTTGTGTCTTTGTGTCTTTGTGTCTTTGTGTCTTTGTGTCTTTGTGTCTTTGTGTCTTTGTGTCTTTGTGTCTTTGTGTCTTTGTGTCTTTGTGTCTTTGTGTCTTTGTGTCTTTGTGTCTTTGTGTCTTTGTGTCTTTGTGTCTTTGTGTCTTTGTGTCTTTGTGTCTTTGTGTCTTTGTGTCTTTGTGTCTTTGTGTCTTTGTGTCTTTGTGTCTTTGTGTCTTTGTGTCTTTGTGTCTTTGTGTCTTTGTGTCTTTGTGTCTTTGTGTCTTTGTGTCTTTGTGTCTTTGTGTCTTTGTGTCTTTGTGTCTTTGTGTCTTTGTGTCTTTGTGTCTTTGTGTCTTTGTGTCTTTGTGTCTTTGTGTCTTTGTGTCTTTGTGTCTTTGTGTCTTTGTGTCTTTGTGTCTTTGTGTCTTTGTGTCTTTGTGTCTTTGTGTCTTTGTGTCTTTGTGTCTTTGTGTCTTTGTGTCTTTGTGTCTTTGTGTCTTTGTGTCTTTGTGTCTTTGTGTCTTTGTGTCTTTGTGTCTTTGTGTCTTTGTGTCTTTGTGTCTTTGTGTCTTTGTGTCTTTGTGTCTTTGTGTCTTTGTGTCTGTGTGTCTTTGTGTCTTTGTGTCTTTGTGTCTTTGTGTGTTTGTGTGTTTGTGTGTTTGTGTGTTTGTGTGTTTGTGTGTTTGTGTGTTTGTGTCTTTGTGTCTTTGTGTCTTTGTGTCTTTGTGTCTTTGTGTCTTTGTGTGATTGTGTGTTTGTGTGTTTGTGTGTTTGTGTGTTTGTGTGTTTGTGTGTTTGTGTGTTTGTGTGTTTGTGTGTTTGTGTGTTTGTGTGTTTGTGTGTTTGTGTGTTTGTGTGTTTGTGTGTTTGTGTGTTTGTGTGTTTGTGTGTTTGTGTGTCTGTGTGTTTGTGTGTTTGTGTGTTTGTGTGTTTGTGTGTTTGTGTGTTTGTGTGTTTGTGTGTTTGTGTGTTTGTGTGTTTGTGTGTTTGTGTGTTTGTGTGTTTGTGTGTTTGTGTGTTTGTGTGTTTGTGTGTTTGTGTGTTTGTGTCTTTGTGTGTTTGTGTCTTTGTGTCTTTGTGTCTTTGTGTCTTTGTGTCTTTGTGTCTTTGTGTCTTTGTGTCGTTGTGTCTTTGTGTCTTTGTGTCTTTGTGTCTTTGTGTCTTTGTGTCTTTGTGTCTTTGTGTCTTTGTGTCTTTGTGTCTTTGTGTCTTTGTGTCTTTGTGTCTTTGTGTCTTTGTGTCTTTGTGTCTTTGTGTCTTTGTGTCTTTGTGTCTTTGTGTCTTTGTGTCTTTGTGTCTTTGTGTCTTTGTTTCTTTGTGTCTTTGTGTTTTTGTGTCTTTGTGTCTTTGTGTCTTTGTGTCTTTGTGTCTTTGTGTCTTTGTGTCTTTGTGTCTTTGTGTCTTTGTGTTTTTGTGTCTTTGTGTCTTTGTGTCTTTGTGTCTTTGTGTCTTTGTGTCTTTGTGTCTTTGTGTCTTTGTGTCTTTGTGTCTTTGTGTCTTTGTGTCTTTGTTTCTTTGTGTCTTTGTGTCTTTGTGTCTTTGTGTCTTTGTGTCTTTGTGTCTTTGTGTCTTTGTGTCTTTGTGTCTTTGTGTCTTTGTGTCTTTGTGTCTTTGTGTCTTTGTGTCTTTGTGTCTTTGTGTCTTTGTGTCTTTGTGTCTTTGTGTCTTTGTGTCTTTGTGTCTTTGTGTCTTTGTGTCTTTGTGTCTTTGTGTCTTTGTGTCTTTGTGTCTTTGTGTCTTTGTGTCTTTGTGTCTTTGTGTCTTTGTGTCTTTGTGTCTTTGTGTCTTTGTGTCTTTGTGTCTTTGTGTCTTTGTGTCTTTGTGTCTTTGTGTCTTTGTGTCTTTGTGTCTTTGTGTCTTTGTGTCTTTGTGTCTTTGTGTCTTTGTGTCTTTGTGTCTTTGTGTCTTTGTGTCTTTGTGTCTTTGTGTCTTTGTGTCTTTGTGTGTTTGTGTGTTTGTGTGTTTGTGTCTTTGTGTCTTTGTGTCTTTGTGTCTTTGTGTCTTTGTGTCTTTGTGTCTTTGTGTCTTTGTGTGATTGTGTGTTTGTGTGTTTGTGTGTTTGTGTGTTTGTGTGTTTGTGTGTTTGTGTGTTTGTGTGTTTGTGTGTTTGTGTGTTTGTGTGTTTGTGTGTTTGTGTGTTTGTGTGTTTGTGTGTTTGTGTGTTTGTGTGTTTGTGTGTTTGTGTGTTTTCGTGTTTGTGTGTTTGTGTGTTTGTGTGTTTGTGTGTTTGTGTGTTTGTGTGTTTGTGTGTTTGTGTGTTTGTGTGTTTGTGTGTTTGTGTGTTTGTGTGTTTGTGTGTTTGTGTGTTTGTGTGTTTGTGTGTTTGTGTGTTTGTGTGTTTGTGTGTTTGTGTGTTTGTGTGTTTGTGTGTTTGTGTGTTTGTGTGTTTGTGTGTTTGTGTGTTTGCGTGTTTGTGTGTTTGTGTGTTTGTGTGTTTGTGTGTTTGTGTGTTTGTGTGTTTGTGTGTTTGTGTGTTTGTGTGTTTGTGTGTTTGTGTGTTTGTGTGTTTGTGTGTTTGTGTGTTCGTGTGTTTGTGTGTTCGTGTGTTCGTGTGTTCGTGTGTTTGTGTGTTTGTGTGTTTGTGTGTTTGTGTGTTTGTGTGTTTGTGTGTTTGTGTGTTTGTGTGTTTGTGTGTTTGTGTGTTTGTGTGTTTGTGTGTTTGTGTGTTTGTGTGTTTGTGTGTTTGTGTGTTTGTGTGTTTGTGTGTTTGTGTGTTTGTGTGTTTGTGTGTTTGTGTGTTTGTGTGTTTGTGTGTTTGTGTGTTTGTGTGTTTGTGTGTTTGTGTGTTTGTGTGTTTGTGTGTTGGTGTGTTTGTGTGTTTGTGTGTTTGTGTGTTTGTGTGTTTGTGTGTTTGTGTGTTTGTGTGTTTGTGTGTTTGTGTGTTTGTGTGTTTGTGTGTTTGTGTGTTTGTGTGTTTGTGTGTTTGTGTGTTTGTGTGTTTGTGTGTTTGTGTGCTTGTGTGCTTGTGTGTTTGTGTGTTTGTGTGTTTGTGTGTTTGTGTGTTTGTGTGTTTGTGTGTTTGTGTGTTTGTGTGTTTGTGTGTTTGTGTGTTTGTGTGTTTGTGTGTTTGTGTGTTTGTGTGTTTGTGTGTTTGTGTGTTTGTGTGTTTGTGTGTTTGTGTGTTTGTGTGTTTGTGTGTTTGTGTGTTTGTGTGTTTGTGTGTTTGTGTGTTTGTGTGTTTGTGTGTTTGTGTGTTTGTGTGTTTGTGTGTTTGTGTGTTTGTGTGTTTGTGTGTTTGTGTGTTTGTGTGTTTGTGTGTTTGTGTGTTTGTGTGTTTGTGTGTTTGTGTGTTTGTGTGTTTGTGTGTTTGTGTGTTTGTGTGTTTGTGTGTTTGTGTGTTTGTGTGTTTGTGTGTTTGTGTGTTTGTGTGTTTGTGTGTTTGTGTGTTTGTGTGTTTGTGTGTTTGTGTGTTTGTGTGTTTGTGTGTTTGTGTGTTTGTGTGTTTGTGTGTTTGTGTGTTTGTGTGTTTGTGTGTTTGTGTGTTTGTGTCTTTGTGTCTTTGTGTCTTTGTGTCTTTGTGTCTTTGTATCTTTGTGTCTTTGTGTCTTTGTGTCTTTGTGTCTTTGTGTCTTTGTGTCTTTGTGTCTTTGTGTCTTTGTGTCTTTGTGTCTTTGTGTCTTTGTGTCTTTGTGTCTTTGTGTCTTCGTGTCTTTGTGTCTTTGTGTCTTTGTGTCTTTGTGTTTTTGTGTCTTTGTGTCTTTGTGTCTTTGTGTCTTTGTGTCTTTGTGTCTTTGTGTCTTTGTGTCTTTGTGTCTTTGTGTCTTTGTGTCTTTGTGTCTTTGTGTCTTTGTGTCTTTGTGTCTTTGTGTCTTTGTGTCTTTGTGTCTTTGTGTCTTTGTGTCTTTGTGTCTTTGTGTCTTTGTGTCTTTGTGTCTTTGTGTCTTTGTGTCTTTGTGTCTTCGTGTCTTTGTGTCTTTGTGTCTTTGTGTCTTTGTATCTTTGTGTCTTTGTGTCTTTGTGTCTTTGTGTCTTTGTGTCTTTGTGTCTTTGTGTCTTTGTGTCTTTGTGTCTTTGTGTCTTTGTGTCTTTGTGTCTTTGTGTCTTTGTGTCTTTGTGTCTTTGTGTCTTTGTGTCTTTGTGTCTTTGTGTCTTTGTGTCTTTGTGTCTTTGTGTCTTTGTGTCTTTGTGTCTTTGTGTCTTTGTGTCTTTGTGTCTTTGTGTCTTTGTGTCTTTGTGTCTTTGTGTCTTTGTGTCTTTGTGTCTTTGTGTCTTTGTGTCTTTGTGTCTTTGTGTCTTTGTGTCTTTGTGTCTTTGTGTGTTTGTGTGTTTGTGTCTTCGTGTCTTTGTGTCTTTGTCTCTTTGTGTCTTTGTGTCTTTGTGTCTTTGTGTGATTGTGTGTTTGTGTGTTTGTGTGTTTGTGTGTTTGTGTGTTTGTGTGTTTGTGTGTTTGTGTGTTTGTGTGTTTGTGTGTTTGTGTGTTTGTGTGTTTTCGTGTTTGTGTGTTTGTGTGTTTGTGTGTTTGTGTGTTTGTGTGTTTGTGTGTTTGTGTGTTTGTGTGTTTGTGTGTTTGTGTGTTTGTGTGTTTGTGTGTTTGTGTGTTTGTGTGTTTGTGTGTTTGTGTGTTTGTGTGTTTGTGTGTTTGTGTGTTTGTGTGTTTGTGTGTTTGTGTGTTTGTGTGTTTGTGTGTTTGTGTGTTTGTGTGTTTGTGTGTTTGTGTGTTTGTGTGTTTGTGTGTTTGTGTGTTTGTGTGTTTGTGTGTTCGTGTGTTTGTGTGTTCGTGTGTTCGTGTGTTTGTGTGTTTGTGTGTTTGTGTGTTTGTGTGTTTGTGTGTTTGTGTGCTTGTGTGTTTGTGTGTTTGTGTGTTTGTGTGTTTGTGTGTTTGTGTGTTTGCGTGTTTGTGTGTTTGTGTGTTTGTGTGTTTGTGTGTTTGTGTGTTTGTGTGTTTGTGTGTTTGTGTGTTTGTGTGTTTGTGTGTTGGTGTGTTTGTGTGTTTGTGTGTTTGTGTGTTTGTGTGTTTGTGTGTTTGTGTGTTTGTGTGTTTGTGTGTTTGTGTGTTTGTGTGTTTGTGTGTTTGTGTGTTTGTGTGTTTGTGTGTTTGTGTGTTTGTGTGTTTGTGTGTTTGTGTGTTTGTGTGTTTGTGTGTTTGTGTGTTTGTGTGCTTGTGTGCTTGTGTGTTTGTGTGTTTGTGTGTTTGTGTGTTTGTGTGTTTGTGTGTTTGTGTGTTTGTGTGTTTGTGTGTTTGTGTGTTTGTGTGTTTGTGTGTTTGTGTGTTTGTGTGTTTGTGTGTTTGTGTGTTTGTGTGTTTGTGTGTTTGTGTGTTTGTGTGTTTGTGTGTTTGTGTGTTTGTGTGTTTGTGTGTTTGTGTGTTTGTGTGTTTGTGTGTTTGTGTGTTTGTGTGTTTGTGTGGTTGTGTGTTTGTGTGTTTGTGTGTTTGTGTGTTTGTGTGTTTGTGTGTTTGTGTGTTTGTGTGTTTGTGTGTTTGTGTGTTTGTGTGTTTGTGTGTTTGTGTGTTTGTGTGTTTGTGTGTTTGTGTGTTTGTGTGTTTGTGTGTTTGTGTGTTTGTGTGTTTGTGTGTTTGTGTGTTTGTGTGTTTGTGTGTTTGTGTGTTTGTGTGTTTGTGTGTTTGTGTGTTTGTGTGTTTGTGTGTTTGCGTGTTTGTGTGTTTGTGTGTTTGTGTGTTTGTGTGTTTGTGTGTTAGTGTGTTTGTGTGTTTGTGTGTTCGTGTGTTCGTGTGTTCGTGTGTTTGTGTGTTTGTGTGTTTGTGTGTTTGTGTGTTTGTGTGTTTGTGTGTTTGTGTGTTTGTGTGTTTGTGTGTTTGTGTGTTTGTGTGTTTGTGTGTTTGTGTGTTTGTGTGTTTGTGTGTTTGTGTGTTTGTGTGTTTGTGTGTTTGTGTGTTTGTGTGTTTGTGTGTGTGTGTTTGTGTGTTTGTGTGTTTGTGTGTTTGTGTGTTTGTGTGTTTGTGTGTTTGTGTGTTTGTGTGTTTGTGTGTTTGTGTGTTTGTGTGTTTGTGTGTTTGTGTGTTTGTGTGTTTGTGTGTTTGTGTGTTTGTGTGTTTGTGTGTTTGTGTGTTTGTGTGTTTGTGTGTTTGTGTGTTTGTGTGTTTGTGTGTTTGTGTGTTTGTGTGTTTGTGTGTTTGTGTGTTTGTGTGTTTGTGTGTTTGTGTGTTTGTGTGTTTGTGTGTTTGTGTGTTTGTGTGTTTGTGTGTTTGTGTGTTTGTGTGTTTGTGTGTTTGTGTGTTTGTGTGTTTGTGTGTTTGTATGTTTGTGTGTTTGTGTGTTTGTGTCTTTGTGTCTTTGTGTCTTTGTGTCTTTGTGTCTTTGTGTCTTTGTGTCTTTGTGTCTTTGTGTCTTTGTGTCTTTGTGTCTTTGTGTCTTTGTGTCTTTGTGTCTTTGTGTCTTTGTGTCTTTGTGTCTTTGTGTCTTTGTGTCTTTGTGTCTTTGTGTCTTTGTGTCTTTGTGTCTTTGTGTCTTTGTGTCTTTGTGTCTTTGTGTCTTTGTGTCTTTGTGTCTTTGTGTCTTTGTGTCTTTGTGTCTTTGTGTCGTTGTGTCTTTGTGTCTTTGTGTCTTTGTGTCTTTGTGTCTTTGTGTCTTTGTGTCTTTGTGTCTTTGTGTCTTTGTGTCTTTGTGTCTTTGTGTCTTTGTGTCTTTGTGTCTTTGTGTCTTTGTGTCTTTGTGTCTTTGTGTCTTTGTGTCTTTGTGTCTTTGTGTCTTTGTGTCTTTGTGTCTTTGTGTCTTTGTGTCTTTGTGTCTTTGTGTCTTTGTGTCTTTGTGTCTTTGTGTCTTTGTGTCTTTGTGTCTTTGTGTCTTTGTGTCTTTGTGTCTTTGTGTCTTTGTGTCTTTGTGTCTTTGTGTCTTTGTGTCTTTGTGTCTTTGTGTCTTTGTGTCTTTGTGTCTTTGTGTCTTTGTGTCTTTGTGTCTTTGTGTCTTTGTGTCTTTGTTGTGTCTTTGTGTCTTTGTGTCTTTGTGTCTTTGTGTCTTTGTGTCTTTGTGTCTTTGTGTCTTTGTGTCTTTGTGTTTTTGTCTCTTTGTGTCTTTGTGTCTTTGTGTCTTTGTGTCTTTGTGTCTTTGTGTCTTTGTGTCTTTGTGTTTGTCTTGTGTCTCTGTGTCTTTGTGTCTTTGTGTCTTTGTGTCTTTGTGTCTTTGTGTCTTTGTGTCTTTGTGTCTTTGTGTCTTTGTGTCTTTGTGTCTTTGTGTCTTTGTGTCTTTGTGTCTTTGTGTCTTTGTGTCTTTGTGTCTTTGTGTCTTTGTGTCTTTGTGTCTTTGTGTCTTTGTGTCTTTGTGTCTTTGTGTCTTTGTGTCTTTGTGTCTTTGTGTCTTTGTGTCTTTGTGTCTTTGTGTCTTTGTGTCTTTGTGTCTTTGTGTCTTTGTGTCTTTGTGTCTTTGTGTCTTTGTGTCTTTGTGTCTTTGTGTCTTTGTGTCTTTGTGTCTTTGTGTCTTTGTGTCTTTGTGTCTTTGTGTCTTTGTGTCTTTGTGTCTTTGTGTGTCTTTGTGTCTTTGTGTCTTCGTGTCTTTGTGTCTTTGTGTCTTTGTGTCTTTGTGTCTTTGTGTCTTTGTGTCTTTGTGTCTTTGTGTCTTTGTGTCTTTGTGTCTTTGTGTCTTTGTGTCTTTGTGTCTTTGTGTCTTTGTGTCTTTGTGTCTTTGTGTCTTTGTGTCTTTGTGTCTTTGTGTCTTTGTGTCTTTGTGTCTTTGTGTCTTTGTGTCTTTGTGTCTTTGTGTCTTTGTGTCTTTGTGTCTTTGTGTCTTTGTGTCTTTGTGTCTTTGTGTCTTTGTGTCTTTGTGTCTTTGTGTCTTTGTGTCTTTGTGTCTTTGTGTCTTTGTGTCTTTGTGTCTTTGTGTCTTTGTGTCTTTGTGTCTTTGTGTCTTTGTGTCTTTGTGTCTTTGTGTCTTTGTGTCTTTGTGTCTTTGTGTCTTTGTGTCTTTGGGTCTTTGTGTCTTTGTGTCTTTGTGTCTTTGTGTTTTTCCGTCTTTGTGTCTTTGTGTCTTTGTGTCTTTGTGTCTTTGTGTCTTTGTGTCTTTGTGTCTTTGTGTCTTTGTGTCTTTGTGTCTTTGTGTCTTTGTGCCTCTGTGTCTTTGTGTCTTTGTGTCTTTGTGTCGTTGTGTCTTTGTGTCTTTGTGTCTTTGTGTCTTTGTGTCTTTGTGTCTTTGTGTCTTTGTGTCTTTGTGTCTTTGTGTCTTTGTGTCTTTGTATCTTTGTGTCTTTGTGTCTTTGTGTCTTTGTGTCTTTGTTTCTTTGTGTCTTTTCGTCTTTGTGTCTTTGTGTCTTTGTGTCTTTGTGTCTTTGTGTCTTTGTGTCTTTGTGTCTTTGTGTCTTTGTGTCTTTGTGTCTTTGTGTCTTTGTGTCTTTGTGTCTTTGTGTCTTTGTGTCTTTGTGTCTTTGTGTCTTTGTGTCTTTGTGTCTTTGTGTCTTTGTGTCTTTGTGTCTTTGTGTCTTTGTGTCTTTGCGTCTTTGCGTCTTTGCGTCTTTGCGTCTTTGCGTCTTTGTGTCTTTGTGTCTTTGCGTCTTTGTGTCTTTGTGTCTTTGTGTTTTTGTGTCTTTGTGTCTTTGTGTCTTTGTGTCTTTGTGTCTTTGTGTCTTTGTGTCTTTGTGTCTTTGTGTCTTTGTGTCTTTGTGTCTTTGTGTCTTTGTGTCTTTGTGTCTTTGTGTCTTTGCGTCTTTGCGTCTTTGCGTCTTTGCGTCTTTGCGTCTTTGTGTCTTTGCGTCTTTGCGTCTTTGCGTCTTTGCGTCTTTGCGTCTTTGCGTCTTTGCGTCTTTGCGTCTTTGCGTCTTTGCGTCTTTGTGTCTTTGTGTCTTTGTGTCTTTGTGTCTTTGTGTCTTTGTGTCTTTGTGTCTTTGTGTCTTTGTGTCTTTGTGTCTTTGTGTCTTTGTGCCTTTGTGTCTTTGTGTCTTTGTGTCTTTGTGTCTTTGTGTCTTTGTGTCTTTGTGTCTTTGTGTCTTTGTGTCTTTGTGTCTTTGTGTCTTTGTGTCTTTGTGTCTTTGTGTCTTTGTGTCTTTGTGTCTTTGTGTCTTTGTGTCTTTGTGTCTTTGTGTCTTTGTGTCTTTGTGTCTTTGTGTCTTTGTGTCTTTGTGTCTTTGTGTCTTTGTGTCTTTGTGTCTTTGTGTCTTTGTGTCTTTGTGTCTTTGTGTCTTTGTGTCTTTGTGTCTTTGTGTCTTTGTGTCTTTGTGTCTTTGTGTCTTTGTGTCTTTGTGTCT
>CAXAQZ010001293.1:42500-45955 GCA_963971145.1 Sussaba pulchella
GTGTGTTTGTGTGTTTGTGTGTTTGTGTGTTTGTGTGTTTGTGTGTTTGTGTGTTTGTGTGTTTGTGTGTTTGTGTGTTTGTGTGTTTGTGTGTTTGTGTGTTTGTGTGTTTGTGTGTTTGTGTGTTTGTGTGTTTGTGTGTTTGTGTGTTTGTGTGTTTGTGTGTTTGTGTGTTTGTGTGTTTGTGTGTTTGTGTGTTTGTGTGTTTGTGTGTTTGTGTGTTTGTGTGTTTGTGTGTTTGTGTGTTTGTGTGTTTGTGTGTTTGTGTGTTTGTGTGTTTGTGTGTTTGTGTGTTTGTGTGTTTGTGTGTTTGTGTGTTTGTGTGTTTGTGTGTTTGTGTGTTTGTGTGTTTGTGTGTTTGTGTGTTTGTGTGTTTGTGTGTTTGTGTGTTTGTGTGTTTGTGTGTTTGTGTGTTTGTGTGTTTGTGTGTTTGTGTGTTTGTGTGTTTGTGTGTTTGTGTGTTTGTGTGTTTGTGTGTTTGTGTGTTTGTGTGTTTGTGTGTTTGTGTGTTGTGTGTTGTGTGTTTGTGTGTTTGTGTGTTTGTGTGTTTGTGTGTTTGTGTGTTTGTGTGTTTGTGTGTTTGTGTGTTTGTGTGTTTGTGTGTTTGTGTGTTTGTGTGTTTGTGTGTTTGTGTGTTTGTGTGTTTGTGTGTTTGTGTGTTTGTGTGTTTGTGTGTTGTGTGTTTGTGTGTTTGTGTGTTTGTGTGTTTGTGTGTTTGTGTGTTTGTGTGTTTGTAAGTTTGTTTGTTTGTGTGTTCGTGTGTTTGTGTGTTTGTGTGTTTGTGTGTTTGTGTGTTTGTGTGTTTGTGTGTTTGTGTGTTTGTGTGTTTGTGTGTTTGTGTGTTTGTGTAATTGTGTGTTTGTGTGTTTGTGTGTTTGTGTGTTTGTGTGTTTGTGTGTTTGTGTGTTTGTGTGTTTGTGTGTTTGTGTGTTTGTGTGTTTGTGTGTTTGTGTGTTTGTGTGTTTGTGTGTTTGTGTGTTTGTGTGTTTGTGTGTTTGTGTGTTTGTGTGTTTGTGTGTTTGTGTGTTTGTGTGTTTGTGTGTTTGTGTGTTTGTGTGTTTGTGTGTTTGTGTGTTTGTGTGTTTGTGTGTTTGTGTGTTTGTGTGTTTGTGTGTTTGTGTGTTTGTGTGTTTGTGTCTTTGTGTCTTTGTGTCTTTGTGTCTTTGTGTCTTTGTGTCTTTGTGTCTTTGTGTCTTTGTGTCTTTGTGTCTTTGTGTCTTTGTGTCTTTGTGTCTTTGTGTCTTTGTGTCTTTGTGTCTTTGTGTCTTTGTGTCTTTGTGTCTTTGTGTCTTTGTGTCTTTGTGTCTTTGTGTCTTTGTGTCTTTGTCTCTTTGTGTCTTTGTCTCTTTGTGTCTTTGTGTCTTTGTTTCTTTGTGTCTTTGTGTCTTTGTGTCTTTGTGTCTTTGTGTCTTTGTGTCTTTGTGTCTTTGTGTCTTTGTGTCTTTGTGTCTATGTGTCTTTGTGTCTTTGTGTCTTTGTGTCTTTGTGTCTTTGTGTCTTTGTGTCTTTGTGTCTTTGTGTCTTTGTGTCTTTGTGTCTTTGTGTCTTTGTGTCTTTGTGTCTTTGTGTCTTTGTGTCTTTGTGTCTTTGTGTCTTTGTGTCTTTGTGTCTTTGTGTCTTTGTGTCTTTGTGTCTTTGTGTCTTTGTGTCTTTGTGTCTTTGTGTCTTTGTGTCTTTGTGTCTTTGTGTCTTTGTGTCTTTGTGTCTTTGTGTCTTTGTGTCTTTGTGTCTTTGTGTCTTTGTGTCTTTGTGTCTTTGTGTCTTTGTGTCTTTGTGTCTTTGTGTCTTTGTGTCTTTGTGTCTTTGTGTCTTTGTGTCTTTGTGTCTTTGTGTCTTTGTGTCTTTGTGTCTTTGTGTCTTTGTGTCTTTGTGTCTTTGTGTCTTTGTGTCTCTTGTGTCTTTGTGTCTTTGTGTCTTTGTGTCTTTGTGTCTTTGTGTCTTTGTGTCTTTGTGTCTTTGTGTCTTTGTGTCTTTGTGTCTTTGTGTCTTTGTGTCTTCGTGTCTTTGTGTCTTTGTGTCTTTGTGTCTTTGTGTCTTTGTGTCTTTGTGTCTTTGTGTCTTTGTGTCTTTGTGTCTTTGTGTCTTTGTGTCTTTGTGTCTTTGTGTCTTTGTGTCTTTGTGTCTTTGTGTCTTTGTGTCTTTGTGTCTTTGTGTCTTTGTGTCTTTGTGTCTTTGTGTCTTTGTGTCTTTGTGTCTTTGTGTCTTTGTGTCTTTGTGTCTTTGTGTCTTTGTGTCTTTGTGTCTTTGTGTCTTTGTGTCTTTGTGTCTTTGTGTCTTTGTGTCTTTGTGTCTTTGTGTCTTTGTGTCTTTGTGTCTTTGTGTCCTTGTGTCTTTGTGTCTTTGTGTCTTTGTGTCTTTGTGTCTTTGTGTCTTCGTGTCTTTGTGTCTTTGTGTCTTTGTGTCTTTGTGTCTTTGTGTCTTTGTGTCTTTGTGTCTTTGTGTCTTTGTGTCTTTGTGTCTTTGTGTGTTTGTGTCTTTGTGTCTTTGTGTCTTTGTGTCTTTGTGTCTTTGTGTCTTTGTGTCTTTGTGTCTTTGTGTCTTTGTGTCTTTGTGTCTTTGTGTCTTTGTGTCTTTGTGTCTTTGTGTCTTTGTGTCTTTGTGTCTTTGTGTCTTTGTGTCTTGTGTCTTTGTGTCTTTGTGTCTTTGTGTCTTTGTGTCTTTGTGTCTTTGTGTCTTTGTGTCTTTGTGTCTTTGTGTCTTTGTGTCTTTGTGTCTTTGTGTCTTTGTGTCTTTGTGTCTTTGTGTCTTTGTGTCTTTGTGTCTTTGTGTCTTTGTGTCTTTGTGTCTTTGTGTCTTTGTGTCTTTGTGTCTTTGTGTCTTTGTGTCTTTGTGTCTTTGTGTCTTTGTGTCTTTGTGTCTTTGTGTCTTTGTGTCTTTGTGTCTTTGTGTCTTTGTGTCTTTGTGTCTTTGTGTCTTTGTGTCTTTGTGTCTTTGTGTCTTTGTGTCTTTGTGTCTTTGTGTCTTTGTGTCTTTGTGTCTTTGTGTCTTTGTGTCTTTGTGTCTTTGTGTCTTTGTGTCTTTGTGTCTTTGTGTCTTTGTGTCTTTGTGTCTTTGTGTCTTTGTGTCTTTGTGTCTTTGTGTCTTTGTGTCTTTGTGTCTTTGTGTCTTTGTGTCTTTGTGTCTTTGTGTCTTCGTGTCTTTGTGTCTTTGTGTCTTTGTGTCTTTGTGTCTTTGTGTCTTTGTGTCTTTGTGTCTTTGTGTCTTTGTGTCTTTGTGTCTTTGTGTCTTTGTGTCTTTGTGTCTTTGTGTCTTTGTGTCTTTGTGTCTTTGTGTCTTTGTGTCTTTGTGTCTTGTTTCTTTGCGTCTTTGCGTCTTTGCGTCTTTGCGTCTTTGTGTCTTTGTGTCTTTGTGTCTTTGCGTCTTTGTGTCTTTGTGTCTTTGTGTCTTTGTGTTTTTGTGTCTTTGTGTCTTTGTGTCTTTGTGTCTTTGTGTCTTTGTGTCTTTGTGTCTTTGTG
>CAXAQZ010001294.1:0-17637 GCA_963971145.1 Sussaba pulchella
GACACGCTTTGAATTTATTATGGTTTTAGGGTTTTTTTACACAGCAGATGTTATTCTTAATGACTCGAATTAACACTTTATTATCGCGGTGCGACGTATCACGTTTACCGCCCCGCGGGTTTCTGTTAGATATTTCTACTCGCGCTTTTACAAAGTATCGATGAGGAAATTCTATCGCGGCACGGGAGTCTGACGATCAGAGGACCGTTCGACTTGATCTCTCGTTCAAGACTGACTGTTCGATGGCGAGCTTTCGGTTCTTCGAGGCTTGTCGTCGAAAAGCTGATTTTGCAGTTTGCCGTTCCCAGCCAGTCGCATGATTCTTTGTCAGCACTGTCAGAGCACGGTCTTTCGAAAAGGATTCAGTTATTGTAACGGAAATCCGTATTTCCGTTACTTCGCGTAAGCGGTTTTGTTTTATTTTATTCTTTATAATTTTAATATTTATCTGTCTGCAAGGGAAGTATCGTGTCGCCTGACTTGGAGTCAGCGATGTTCGATCGTGAGAAACAATTATATCGTGAGAAACATATAATTGTTTCGTGAATTTATTTTTTATATAAATCTATAATGACAAAAATATACTTGAAAATTGCGGGGCACAACATCCCTCCCCCCTGAAAAGTAAAAATTTGGGACATGCAATGGACACAATTTTTACTTCAAATACAATTTTTTATGTGTCCAGGGGATTTTCAGTTTTTTGTTTAAGGGCGTCGGTATACGCCTTTGCGCGACGGTAGTACTTGTCCAGCCGGCGTGCTGTCTCGCGATTATTGGGTTGGGTTCTGTGTCGCTCCTCTTCGCGGGAAGCGGCTGTTCCTAAATTGATTTCGACTGTCGCAGCTGAAGGCTGCGGTGTCGCTTTCTTTCTACGGGTTATGCGATATGCGGCGTAGCTGACCAGTGCTATCGCCGCGATTGCAAGTAGGGCTGTGGTACTGATCGTGAAAATACTGTGGAATTTATTGCGCGTTTCTTCTTGTAGTCGTTTTCTGATTTCTCGGACCCGCTGTCCGAGCTCGCGTAACTTCGCGGGGTTCCGGATGACTGGCTGTAGCATCGGTGGTTCCTCGTCCTTCTTTGGGAGGGTGACTTCCCCTTCTTCGTCCGAGAAGGTGAGGTTGCTCGAGGGCAAATAGTCTTCCTTGACCATTTGCACGTATCGTCGTCCTGTCGCGACGCTGAAACCTCGGGCAGTTACCTTACATACTCCTATCAAAGCCATTATTCCGGTCCCTATCAAATTTTCATGTTTCGTTATACCGTTTTCGCACCTTATCCCGACTGTTTCGGTCATCGGTGCTACGTACAACCATCTACCTGGCTGTAGCATAGTTATTAGTAGGGTGTGTCGTAGGTTTACGGCCCCTTTTTCGCAATGGATTTCACTTTCCGTGCGCGTTTTCGCGAATATTTGTATTTCGCATGGTGCTTTTCCGGTCAACGGTTGCACCGGTAGCGCTGCGGAACAGATGTAGAATTTTTCATTCAACTTGCACTTGTTAAGGTCGTCGTATGTCATTTGTATGTAGTTCCGGTTGTCGAGGTCAACGACCACGACGTCTTCCGTGGTGTCGAGGTAGACGTACGTGTCTCCGGTGGTTTTGGTCGGGAGGGGGTACGTCTTGCTGGACCTGTACCGCCGCTGCTCTAGAAGCGGTATATCCACCACTACTACCAATGTTCCGTTGTGGTAGTGAGCCGTTTTATCGCAGTAACCGAGGAGTTGCGTCATTCGGTCCCGCGTTATCGTTGTTGGGAATGAGCATCCGGTTGGTAGGTACGGGAGAGCGTCGGTTAGGTACCGTACTAGTTTGCGCGGTGGTACTACCGCGACGTCTAGTCGGCCGTGTCCGCTGTCGACGACGGCCCTTACGAGCTCCTTTATGTCGTCGAGCAACGCTTCCACTACCAAGCTTACGGCGGCTATGTTTTCCGTTAGCCGTTGCCGTCTCGTTACTTGATCCACGACTTCGGAGAAACTCTTTTCCAGTTTATCGATCGCGTTCCTCAGGATCTTTTCGTTTGTTTCGACGTGCTTTGTTGTTTCGTTAAGCATGTCTACGGCTGCTTCTATTATTTGCGGCTGGTCTTGCGCTGCGTCCCTCAATGTTCTCTGGCTATCGCGTAAAGCGGCTAGCTGCTCAATGATTGCTTCAGCATCCTTACTATCCATGTTGCCGGAAATAAATTTTATTGCCGTGCCTAATCCGTTGACCAGGCCTCGGCGACTCCGGCGGTGTTGGTGGGGTCCCAGGAGGTCGAAGATTGTCTCTATTCCGTTGGAAATTTTTTCTATCATTGGGGCGACAGCTTCGGCTAGGGCGGGGCATAGGTAATTTTCTCCGGCCCTGGCTTTGCACGTCTCAGCGGTCGCGCGTAGGTAATTTTCTACGTCTTCGCCACGTTTGGCTAGCGGGGCCACGTTAAGAGCGATAGCTAATCGCCAAGTAGCTTTCGTCGCTGCCAGGCTCCCCATTTCTTCGTAGTAAATTCCGGGGCGGCTCTAGAACGTCGTGATTGCGTAATCCGGCGGTGCTTCGCTGCCGCACGTGGTACCGAGTCCGAGTAGGACGAACCTGCAACGGAGAGCGACGTTAGAGCGCTGTGAGGCTGGTGAGCAAGAGTTCTTGGATTCCCCCACCCAGGGTATTGGGGTTTGAATGGGTCTCTGTGACGGGTTGAGCCTCATTCTGCTCCGAGCGTTAGCTGTAACCGGTCGTCGTGCAACACCATGTCTAGTTTTTTGGTAAGTTTTTCTTTTGTTCCCCCTTTTTACTGTTTTGCTAAGATATTTTCTCGAGTTAACATTGTCTCTTTGGTTTGTTTTTAGACGTCTGAAGAGAAGGCGCTAGGGCGTCTGACATGGGAGGAATTTGACATTCTTTATCGTCCCGAACAATTTTTGCCATGGTGGGAGGATCGGGCGGAGCGTCGCGAGGAAGTCACTCGTCGTAGGGCCCTCCGGGAGGCCCGGAGGCAACGCCGTACGGCCGTCGATGCCCTCTGGGGCGACGGAATTTTCGAGGGAGAAGACGATCCCTACGCTGATTTTATCGGGCTATGGGGCCTATTTGCCCAAATTGTACGGCGTGATGGCCGCTTTATGATTACAACGTGATTTTTTGTAATTTTTTAAAGAGGGGATCCGGCTCCGGTGGAGTCGGGTCCAATAAATGAAGAAAATATCTTGTATCCTTGTGTTTTTATTTCACGTCTTCATTCATTTTACTTTTAGGTTCCCTGCGCCTGATTTTATTTAATTCTATTTTAGTATATATATTGTGATCTGCAACTTTCGGGACAAACGAGGGTGAACAGGGAAAAAGGGTAGAGCTCGCATGAGTCGGGTCGCACACTTATTTTTACATCGCCACCGTATTTTACGGTTTCGGTGGCGATGGACTTCGGGTCGATAAAACGGAAGGAAAAATAGGGAAATTGAACAAAACTTTTTTGTTACAATATATATATATATATATGCACATATAATTTTTATTTATTCCTTTTTTTTTTTTTTTTCATTTTTAATGCTCTACCGCGAGCTTCAGCCGGTTAGCATGCGCCTTCAATATTTTTCTTCCTTTTTGTATTTCGTATGTGACCGGTGCGGGCTGTCCTGCTACCTGGTAAGGGCCCGTCCACTTCGGTGTTAGCTTTGCCGACCGTCCGCGTCGGATCGTTTCGTCGTTTAGGAGTACGTGGTCTCCGATGCGGAGCTCTGTTGGCTTCGCTCCTTTGTCGTAGGAGAGCTTCGTTTTTTCTTTACCGCTTTGTAGTCGTTCTCTCGCTATAGTCCATGCAGCTCTTAGCCTGTCGCGCAGCTCGCTCGCGTAGTCGTCGTAAGTGTATGAGCTGCGCGGCTCCTTTTTCACTGCAGTCGGTAGACCGGCCTCACGCCCGAACATCAGTTCGTGCGGCGATAGGCCGGTCGCGGTGTGAGGGGTGGTGTTGTACGTGAACATCGCATATGGGAGCCATTCGTCCCAGTCATTCTGGTCTTCGTTAATGAAATGTCGAAGATACTCGGTGAGCGTGCGATGCGACCGCTCCAATGCCCCATTGCTTTCGGGATGGTATGCGGTCGTTTGTATTTTCTTTATGTGCAACAGCCTGCACACTTCTTTGAAAATGGTACTGAGGAAGTTGGTGCCCTGGTCGGAGAGAACGGTTTCGGGGGTCCCGTATCGGCATATTACTTCCTCGGTAAAAGCCTTAGCGATCGTATTAGCTTCTTGATTTGGTATAGCCATAGCTGCGCTATACTTGGTAAGTGCGTCCTGGAACGTCAGGACGTATTTATTTCCCCGAGATGTTTCGGGTAAGGGACCGACTATGTCAACCGCGGTTTTCTCGAAGGATCCTTCAGGAGTGTCCGTAATTATCATCGGTGCTCGCTCCTTTCTCCTAAGTTTATTCTTTTGGCATTTTAAACAGCGGGAAATATAATCCCACACCTCCTCTCGGATTCCGGGCCATTCGTATTTGATTCGGATCCGAGATAGAGTCCTTTTTAATCCTTGGTGTCCACCTAAAGGAGCATCGTGATATTCTCTAATGATAATCTTTCGTTCTTCGGGGCTGGGACAGGTTATGCTATTGTGGACGCTGCTCTTGTCTTTAATACAGCTGTCCTCGTCACTACTGTGTTCCGTCTCCGTATCGCTGTCCTCCCCGCTCTCCACTTCCTCAGTCACGGGTAGCCGTCCGCTAACCGCTGCCCGGCGGCTCGAGCCGCTGGGTCTGGCGCTCGCTACACCGCTGGTTTCGCTGTCGCACGGCGCGAAACTTGCTTTCTCGCTCTTCTCGCCCGTTCCTTTCGCATGACTGTCCGCGCTGTCCCCACTCGCGCCGCTCTCGGTTGCTATGGGGTACGGCGGATCGGTTGAGCGTCGGGCCATGCCGGGAGAGTTGTTTCTCTCTCTCTCTCGCGCAGTGTGCCCCTTCCTCTCCTTCTCTTGGCTTCTTGTCACCGCGCATATTCTACTCAATGCGTCGGCGTTCGTGTTTTTCTTCCCAGCTTTATACTCTATATCGAACTCGTGCTCGGATAATTTAATTTTCCAACGCATGAGTCGAGAGCCGGGATCCTTTACACCGAATAGCCAAGTTAAGGGTTGGTGGTCCGTTACCACCTTGAAACGTGTACCGTAAACGTAAGGCCGGAACTGTGTTATTGCCCACACGATCGCGAGCAGTTCTTTCTCGGTCGTTGTGTAATTGAGCTCGGCCTTCGACAGAGTACGGCTCGCGTAACATATCGGAAGGTCGTCCCCGACCTTCCCTTGCGATAATATCGCCCCGATGGCCTTGTCTGATGCATCGGTCGTTACTACAAATGGCATACCGAAATCCGGGTATTGGAGTATCGGTGCCGTAGTCATTGCGTTTTTCAGTTCCTTGAACGCGGCGTCTCGGGCGGCAGTCCACGCGAATGCCTCATCCTCACGCACGAGTTCCGTGAGGGGTTTTGCAATGCTCGAAAAGTTTTTTATAAATTTCCGATAATATCCGGCCAACCCAAGGAAAGATTGTACTCCTTTAACGGTGGTTGGTATCGGAAAATTTTTTACAGCCGTGATTTTTTCGGGGTCTGCTTGTACGCCCTTTTCTGAAATTATATGACCGAGGTAATGGGTTTCTTTTCGCATTGGTTGACATTTACTCGGTTGTAGGGCTAATTTCGCTTCTCGCAGGCGTTGGAAAACTTCTGCGAGGCGACTGTTGTGCTCCTGCAGGGTCTTTCCGTGGATGACGATATCATCCAGGTAGACGTAGCATTTTATCCTGTCTAGTCCCGCTAGGACTGTATTCATCAGCCTTTGGAACGTCGGGGGAGCGTTTTTTAATCCGAAGGGCATTCGGTTGTATTCGAAATGCCCTTGCGGAGTCGAGAAGGCGGTTTTTTCTTTATCTCTCTTAGCCATTGGAATTTGATGAAATCCTGATGCAAGATCGATAGTAGAAAAATACTTTGCCCTTCCCAGCTGGTCTAATATTTCGTTAATATTAGGCAGCGGGTACGAGTCTCCAATGGTCGCTTCGTTTAGTTTACGGAAGTCTACCACGCCTCGCATTCGTCGTTGCCCGTTGGCATCTGGTTTCTTTGCCACAACCAGCAGTGGCGCGTTCCATTGACTTTTGCTCGGTTGTATGATGCCGTCGGACAACATTTCTTCCGTTTGTCGTTCTACTTCTTTTTTATGAGCTTCGGGAAGGCGATACGGGTGTACTTTTGTCGGTAACGTACCTTCCTTCAAGAGGATGCAGTGTTCGACTTTGTCTGTACACGGAAGCACGTCTCCCGGAAGGTGGAATATGTCCTCGAATTTTTGTATTACTTCTTCGAGCGACGATAATTCCTCGGCATTGAGGTGTGCGAGATCGAGTTCGTCTCGCAGTCGGTCGAGCCTCTCGACCCCTCTGCCCGCGCGCACAGTGCCTACGCTGAGCGACTCGGTCGCGTTATCAGCTAGCGGCTCGAGTTGCACTACGGGTCGTAGCACTGTGTGCGCTTGGTCGCTGGTATTTACTATGCTAACGGCACAGCTGTTCCCTCTCGGTGGCGTTACACAGGCACCGACGAGAATTTCTTTTTCGATTTCGTATTTCTCCACGAAACCGATGGTTTTGCTCTTCGTTTTCCCGTGGACGATTGTTTCGCTCCGCGGGGGCAAAGTAACCCTCTGGGTTCCGTCTATTAGTGGCATACTGTGTCCGTATAATTCCAGAACCTCGCCACCGAGGATGTCGGCATGGTGTTTCCTTATGAAATCCATACCGAGAAGTCCGTTAACGCTCAACGGTACGTCGTCCTCGACGACGTAAAACCAGTGTCGCACTGTGACCTCTGGTACTTCTATGATGACCTCTGCTTTGCATACCGGGTGGATAGTCCTTCCCGATACGCCCTTCAGGGTCACTTTTGTTTTTTCGATCGTCGTTTGGGGCAACAGACAGTCTCGTTTGATGACGCAGCACTGAGCCCCGGTGTCTGCTTTCAGGGTTATTAGTCCGCTGGCCGAACTCGGAGACTCGATGTCGAAGTCGCTGCCCGACAACTCTGACGGGATTGAGACTTGCATGATTTGCATTTCCTCCGCTTCCGAGGCGTCTGGTGTCGACTCTTGGTCGCTTATCGATACTAGATTGATCGATAGCGAGCCCAACCTTAACTTTGTCGACGTGTCATCTTGCCCCGTCTTTTGTTGGTTGTTCTGGTAATTCTTCTTGTTGTTATTTTGCGACTGTTGACCGTTTCCGTTGTTTCTTTGGTTACCTTGCGGGTTGTTCTGTTGACCGTTTTGACGATTGTTCTGTTGACCTCCGTTTTTCTCGTCTGCAATTCGCTTTCGACAATCTTTCCTCAGATGGCCCTTTTTCTGGCAGTAATGGCATACTATGTCCACCTGATGGAGCGTTTTGTTCTGATCCGCGACGGGGAGGCTGTTTCGTCCGGACTGCTTCGGACAATTTCTCGCGTAGTGGCCTCCGCTTCCGCAATGATAGCAGGTTTTGTTGCCGTTGCCGTTGTTATTGTTACCGTTATTGTAGCTTCGGCGTTGGTTGCCGTTGTTGCTGTTGTTGTTGTTGTTGTTGTTATTGTTATTGTAACTACGGTGTTGGTTGGCTCCTTGCGCTCCTCCGTTCCCTTTCGGTAACATCATCTCGCTTATTTCGATGGCTCCGACTACGGCTTCGTGTAGCGTCGTAAAGTTTCGAGCACGCACGATAGTTTGCACTTGGCCACGTAGTCCGTTCTCGAAGTTGGCCTGTGCACTTCGTCGGGTGATGGTTTCGATCGTCCGCGCCTCACCAGGGGTTGATATTCCTTCACACAACTTTCCTATGAGGTCGACCGTCACCTGTTCTACCCTCGATGCGTACGTCGCGACACTTTCGCCCTGATTCTGCCGCAGGGAGTTGAATTCCAATTGTAGAGCTGCCAGTGACTTACGCTTTCCGTATAGCATCTTCAGCTCTGTCCTAAGTTCTTCTAGGGTTTTGATATTTTTATGTTTTAGGTCCTGCGACGGCCTGCCGGTAATATGCCCCGATATGACGAATTCTACGAAAACTTCGTGGTCTTCGTATGGAACTCGGTCGTGCGCAGTTTGACAAGCGCGTAGAAATTGGTCCAATTCGTCAGGACCTTCTCCGGAAAATTTCGGGACCTGTTTCATTGCCATCCCGAGTTCCACGGTCCGTCGTTCGCCCGGGAATCCGGTTTGCCGGCGGTTCCACGGTCTCGACGTCCTCTCTTCCGATAGTCTTTCTTCTACTCGTTCTAATCGGTACCTTAATTCGGCATTCTGTTCTTCAAGGACCCTAATTAATTCGTAGGGTTCGGCGTCGACGCCCTGAAGCGTCTCAGCCAGGTCGCGTCGAGTTGATCTCGACGTGTCGCGGACGCGTCGATACATGTCGACGTTCAGTGTGTCGCGAGACATTCGACCCGGATCCTCACCGTCATCGTCGTTGACTCTTCGCGTTTTCGGTATTGCCCCGAGATTGGGCGCGACTGGCCGTACGGTGGTGTTCACTGGCGGAAGACCCGAGGCCTCATCACGGAGGCGCAAGATCTCTTCGTCGATCATTTCGTCCGTGACACGACGTCGCGCCCGGCGACGCAGCTCTCGGTCAGGGTCACTCGTACCCAGGAAATCCGTACCGCGCCTCGCGTTTACCCCAATCTGCCGGAAACTTTCCGACAACGCGGTCTGGCGAGCCTGGGGCAAGCGCCCCGCCGGCGACAGGGTGTTTAGCGCTTCGTTTGTGCGAAATGTGATATCGCCAAGCGCAGCATCCAGCCCGGCCGCTGCCCCTACCGCTTGCCCGGGCAAGGTCGAGTCAAAGGAATGCGCGAGTCGCGGGTCATTTCTCCTGTTGTTTTCCATATTTTATTTATTTAAATTTTTATCAAGCTTCTATTTTACGTTTACCTAATCTTCTACCTCTCGCCTGATTCGATTATTTCGCGTTTTTATTATTACGATACTCGCGTGAACAGATTGTCTTTTCTGTCACGGTTACTACCAATCTGAAATATTGTATCACAAATCTTTTCCCTTTTACTAAATCTTCGCGGACATCGGAATAAATTATAAATTGGCTTTGATAGGTTTATATGATAAGATTAGGTACTGCCACTTACAGGTGGATGATCCCTGATGATCCATGAAACGGTGGCCTTGATTCATTTCCGCTGCGTTTCCTTGAGCCCCCTGGTGTCCGGTTCGTCCTTGTCCTTGACCCTCCGACGTATGCTTCTTGGGCGGCTCGCTTATCTCACTACGGCAGATACCACTGCGCGGTAGGAGAACCAGGCTGTACCGCGACGACTGCGTGTCGCGTAGAGCACTGGACTTTCGCACACGACTCTGCACCGATTGCACTATTGCGGCACAATGGTGTGGCCGCTGCACCCAGGTAAATTCTCGCGATGTGCACTTCCGGAATTTAACCCCGGGTCTCGTGCAGGCACTGTTGATTCACTATCACTGCACCGCACGACCAGGTAAAATGCCTCGACAGCTTCCGCGCACCGCAATCACTGTTCTGATTCGGTGCCGTGTAACCGGATAAAAATTTAACGTTCACTTTTCGGAAAATTTCTTATCGCGATTCTAATTTATCGCGGATTATGTCGATAGTTTATATCACGATTCCGCCTTCCAGGCGAATTCCACGACGACTGCGTGTCGGGAACTTCGACGCTGGGGATACGTCGCGAGCGTAGACAAACTCGTCAAGCTCGGGTCCGCGTGGCTGTGTGAAGCCTTCCGGTATTGATTGCGTATAGAAGGGTTCGAAGACGCACTGATTTTTGAGTTATTATGGCAGATCCCACCGCTGCCACCAATATTGTGTCCCCCGGATGGCCCGTGTCTCTTCGAATCTTCAGATTACGGGTCAGGAGGGATATGTCGGGATCTCTTGCCACAAATAAGTATTAACTCATAAAATACAGACACGCTTTGAATTTATTATGGTTTTAGGGTTTTTTACACAGCAGATGTTATTCTCAATGACTCGGATTAACACTTTATTATCGCGGTGCGACGTATCACGTTTACCGCGCCGCGGGTTTCTGTTAGATATTTCTACTCGCGCTTTTACAAAGTATCGATGAGGAAATTCTATCGCGGCACGGGAGTCTGATGATCAGAGGACCGTTCGACTTGATCTTTCGTTCAAGACTGACTGTTCGATGGCGAGCTTTCGGTTCTTCGAGGCTCGTCGTCGAAAAGCTGATTTTGCAGTTTGCCGTTCCCAGCCAGTCGCATGATTCTTTGTCAGCACTGTCAGGGCACGGTCTTTCGAAAAGAATTCAGTTGTTGTAACGGAAATCCGTATTTCCGTTACTTCGCGTAAACGGTTTTGTTTTATTTTATTCTTTATAATTTTAATATTTATCTGTCTGCAAGGGAAGTATCGTGTCGCCTGATTTGGAGTCAGCGATGTTCGATCGTGAGAAACAATTATATCGTGAGAAACATATAATTGTTTCGTGAATTTATTTTTATATAAATCTATAATGACAAGAATATACTTGAAAATTGCGGGGCACAACAGGTCCAACAAAATCTTCGAACGATCTTTTTTACCTAAATCATTGTTTTTTGAACCTTCGCACGTTGAACGACGAACGATGAACGTTCGAACGTTGAACGACGAACGTTGAACGAAAAAATTCTTTCCAAAAATCTCTGAGGGTACAACGAATTCTCGCGGTATCTTATGTGTCACTTTTAACACGAAAAGATCTTTTTCACCCAAATGATTGTTTTTCAAAACGAAATTGAGGTGGTGGCGGTGGTCCGTTGACCAGAAAAAAACTTCTCATGATAAATTTGTTGATATGTCGGTGGCGCGTCTTATCCTGTGGTCCTATGCCATTGTTCGCAAACATCTATGACAACGATGACCGAACGAAGCTGTGCATGGAGCCTGCCGTTGCCTGCTCTATCAGCGCGGAAGATGAAATTTGATGCGGGTTCTCATTCAACTACAACAGCAGGCTGCATCAACGATGATTCTCAACTTATCCACTCCCCGAGTGATTCAATCATCATGGGTAAGAAAATTTATTAAATCGTTGAATGATTAAAGTGTTTCCCCATCATCGTAAAAAAAAAAATCTTTTTACCATGCGCAATGCATCATGAAAATGTTGCATATTTATTTTGTAATCTTATCATTCAATTTTTGTCTGTATTCACATGAAAAATCTCCTCAGCATCAATTGATTAAACACCAAACGAATTTCGATGGGAGTTCACACGATAGTTGGATACATGAGAACGATTTGTATTCATTAACTTTTTAGGTTTGAATATTAATTTCGAAATCAACACGGTTTTTTCTACCTTCTCAAGTGAATGAGCGCCTAGCCCCAAAAGGCTACCATTGACGGTGAGAGAGTGAGGGGGCGAGAGTTAAACGGATGCATAAGACATAGGGAGCGAGCGAGAGCTAAAAACGAATGCATAAGACGGAGAGTGAGCGAGAGTTAAAAACGAATGCATAAGACAGAGAGTGAGAGAGAGCGCGAGGGCGAGCGTGCGGACGAGCTTGTGGGAGAGAGAGAGCGAGCGAGTGGGCAAGCTAGTGGGAGAGAGCGAGAGATTAACAAAGGTATAAGAAATAGAGGATAAGCAGAGAGAGAGAGCGAGCGAGCATGCGGGCAGGAGTGTGAGCGAGAGTTTAACGAAGGTATAAGATAAAGTGAGCGAGAGAAAAACGAAATAACACACACATGTTACGGATGAAAAGATTTTTTTATTGCATATAGTAACTTTTTTAATAACACACATGTTACGGATAAAAGATTTTTTTATTGAATATATTTTACATTTCGATTTTCTATTCTAAAAGATTAATTTTTTTACACATCCGACTGTTTAATCCTTCTCATATCCCCAGGGCAAGGTGTCAGTACAACCAAGTTACAATACTCTCTTGTCATCATTCCAACGCAACGCTAATTTTTGCTGTTCAATTGTTTCAACCTGACGCTTTCGACTACGTATCAAGCATTGCGTTCTCTTAATATTAGCATGATGCAACAAACATTTTTTGTAATCATCAAACGTGATTTTTTTTAGCGCAGACATTTTAATGCCCTTTGCACGCTTTTTCACATTTTTCGACGGCTTATCTATCACAATGTAGGAATACAATTTTGCTCGAAGACCTACGAAATCGGTCATTATTTTACCATTATTTTCATCCTTCATGAGGCCCAAAACTTTTTTGTTTGCCAACGGCATATCGTACCGGTTTTCTATCGGATAATCGGATGTGTCAAATTTATTTATATCGAACTTCATTTGCTCCTAAACGTTTTAATTGGGTATATGGTAAATGAGACTGTCGGTGACGGTGTATAATAATTTCGCGTTGTCTCGGAATACTTTTTTCATGTAATTATAATGGAAATCATAGATGTATATTTTTGATACATCGAGAATCGTAAATCCGGCGTAAATTGGCTTCATAAACTTAACCGAAGGCCTATTTAATTCTATAATCACCATATCGTCGTCGAAAACGGTACAGCTGTGAAACGTTGGTAGGGCTGTAAGCGCTCTTACCCCGAACCGTCCATCCCACTTTGTCAAGAGTTTTACATCTCTATGTTTGCGCGGATTTTCCATTGTTTTTCCGAAAACTGAATTGTTCATTAATTTGAAAAAAGTTTTTGAAAATTCATCGACTGCTTTTTTTCGTAATTCTGTATTTAATTCGATGTATTGTTTTAGCCACGGTGTTTGATTGAATTTCAATGTTCGATGATTTTTTGTGAGAATTAAACAGAGACTCAAATATTGCTTCAAATTACGATAATGAATCACGTATTTCTGTTTGGACAGCAAAGTCGTCATTAGTTTTGGTATTTTACACCTCGAAATGGGCGGGACAAAGTGTTCGGGGCACAGAGGCAGATATTTATGTGTTTTATGGAGGTTTTTCGGGTACTCCAAATCCACTTCAAATATATAACCCCTCGAAGAATCATCGGGGATATTCGGTATATCCAATTCCGTTGGATCCTCCAACCACTCGAACGAACCGCGAGGTAAAGGTTGACTCATAGACGCACCGTATAAATTGTTTACATCGTAATACATAATGTACGATTCATCTACGTTGGAATCGTAATCAGGCATGAAACGATTGTTAGCCGTCGCATATCTATTGGCGCATTTCGACGGTATTAAATGAGATTAATAAATAATTTCAGCTTCACGTAAGTCTTCGATTATGAATTTTATTGTAATATCCAGCTGCTTGAGATGTGAGGAGTAGTCGTAAACGATTAATGTCCCGACCACTCTCGCCCAGTAAACCCACATCTTCAAGCTCACTTTATATTTATTGTTATTAAAAATAAGGATTTTCATATGAATACGGAATATTAATTGAATATGATGAACACGATTATTTCACAAGAGGTTTATGAAGAGAGGTTCATGAAAAGAGGGTAGGGGGGGGGGGGCGGGGGCTACTTCACGCGAAGCCATTTGGTAGGCATGATCTGGTTGACTGTTCGACCGCCGATCGGAAAAAACTTCTCTGAGGAGTAATCTGATATGTCGGCGATGCGTCTCGCGAAAGTAAACATCAGCGAGTGTTCGTTGGATCATTGCACGTCTCTCTCTCTCTCTCTCTGTCTTATCCCTCGTTTGATCCTCCCCTCGTGCGCGAAATAAATTATTGTGATGCTGAAATATCAACCTCCCAATATGAAGAACACAATTTTACAGAAGAGGTTCACGAAAAGAGGGAGGGGGGGGGGGAGGTGGAGCAAAGTCATTTGGTACGATCGGGTTGACCGTTCGACCGCTGATAAGAAAAGACTTCTTAAGCTGGTGTCGGCGTGTCGCGCGAAAGTAAACATCCGCAGATGTTTATTCAATCATCACACGTCTCTCTCTCGTTTAACTCTCCCCCCCCCCCCCGGAACTATAATCATCGATAAATTCCACGTGGAAGCTCAGTTCAATCGTATTGGGTCAGTCTCTGTCGAAATGGCTGAGCGTGAAAACAATCTTGCGGATCAAGCGATTGTGACATGTGAAAAATTGATCGATTTTATGAATCAAGCGCGTGCTGGTGATAAATTATGTGAAAGAGAACGGTGTATAAAGGCTGGGGAGGAAAATGTAGAGCTGTTAAGTGATATTTTACGTGAAGATGATTCGTTTACGGTTTATCAAAAAATGCGATTTCAAACGACTACATCAGCGCTCATATCTCTGACAAGAAAATTCCAAAGAAGCGGCGATGGTGCATCGAATAAAGTGGAATGGCATGATACGGAGACAGCTTTTAAGCGACGTATAAGAACTGGATTGGTGCTCAACCTCGGTTACAAGGATATCGGCGATTTTCTTGATGACGGAAACGCCTTAATCATCCCTCGATTGACAAAAACGGTAAAAGAAATTGGAAATCTGAAGGTGAACGTGATTTTCTCGGGAAAATTTCATTTATCGCAAATTGATGGAATCTTGGAGGAGGATAGAAGTTTCAGGACTCCGAATGAAGCTATTTTTCCCACAACGAATCTCGAGGAATGGTTCAAAGACTTTGTGAAAGAACCTCTGATGCAACAAATTCAAGATCACGAGGGGAAGGGATCAGGATGGAGTCTCAGTGAAATAAGCTATCTCACTATCAACATGAATAAATATGTGCCGCTACGTGGAGGATTGTCAACGTTCGTTTCTTTACCCAAAGATATCCTGAAGAAGCACGCTGTGGTAAATATCATCAATAATGACGAATATTGCTTCCCTTGGTCAGTGGTAGCGGCCCTTTCACCTGCAACGAAGAATGGCGATCGGAAAACATCGTATCCGCATTTCAAGGACGTGTCGGTGTTTGAGGGTTTGGAATTTCCAATGATCCTCAAAAATGTGCCGCGATTCGAAAAGATGAACAATTTATCCATTAATATTTATGGTATTGCCGATCCGGAAAGAAGTAAGAAAAATGAGATTGAACCTATTAATCTAAGTAAGCATCGACCTGATCTACCAATTTCACCCACCATACATTTACTTATGATAAATACCACCAATGAATTTGACAAAGAAGATGACACTGTAATTCATCACTTTGCTTGGATTAAAAATCTGTCACGATTAGTTTCCTCTCAAATATCGAAGCACGATGGAAAAATTTGGATTTGTGATAGATGCTTGAGTCATTTTCAAACTGAAAGTCGTCTTGAAAATCATAAAATTGATTGTATCAATCATAATAATTGTAGAATCATTCTACCAGAGGAGGGTAAATCGATCATGAAATTCAGAAATTTTAAAAACAAGGTAGTCGCACCATTTGCGATATACGCTGATCTCGAATGTCTTCTGCGGCCGGCAATTACAAGATTCGGGAAAAATAGTGTCAGCTATCAAACTCATGTGCCTTATAGCATAGGGTTTTATCTTCAGTGCAATTACTCCGATGCGATCTCGGGCTACAAATCTTTTCGAAGCGATAACTGCATTATTCGTCGAAGAATTGAAAAAAATAGCCGTCGAAGTAAATGCGCGCTTAAAACAAATTGTAGCGATGGAAGAATTGACGCCAGAGATGAATCAGATTATTTATTCGGCAACGGAATGTCATATTTGTGAAAAATCGTTTACGCCGGAAAATATTAGAGTACGCGATCATTGTCATTTCACTGGGAAATTTCGGGGCGCCGCTCATCAAGACTGTAATTTAAATTATACAAATTCTCACGTCATCCCAGTGATATTTCATAATTTATCCGGTTATGACTCACACTTCTCGATAAGAGCATTAGCAACAACCTTCGAGGGTTCTATACAGTTATTACCGGTAAACAAAGAGCAGTATATATCGTTCACAAAGTTCGTCGACGGTACAATTGTCAAATTTCGATTCATAGACTCGTTCAGATTCATGCCTGCTAGTATTGACAAACTCGCATCTTATCTACCCAATGATGAGAAACATGTAACGAGAAAGTATTGCACTAGCGCAATGGAGCGCAATTTATTGACAAGACAAGGTGTTTTCCCTTACGATTATCTCGATAGATGGGAAAAACTTCACAACACAGAGTTACCGACGAAGAAAGATTTTTTTTCACGATTAAACGACGAGGAAATCAGTGACGATGATTATGCTCATGCACAGAACGTTTGGAAAACATTTAACATCCAAACTCTGGGCGATTATTCGGACTTGTATTTGAAATCAGACGTGTTGCTGTTAACAGATATTTTCGAAAATTTCCGTCGTAATTGTTCAAGCACGTATAACTTAGATCCATTGCACTATGACACTGCTCCGGGGCTCGCGTTCGATGCAATGCTAAAATGCACCGGTGTAGAACTGGAATTAATCACAGAAGTAGATATGCTACTTTTGCCGAAAAAGGTATTCGAGGTGGTGTTGCACAATGCGCCAATAGATATGCGAAGGCTAACAATCGATTCATGCCTGATTACGATTCCAACGTAGATGAATCGTACATTATGTATTACGATGTAAACAATTTATACGGTGCGGCGATGAGTCAACCTTTGCCTCGCGGTCCGTTCGAATGGTTGGAGGATCCGAATAAAGTGGATATACCGAATATACCCGATGATTCTTTGACGGGTTGTATATTTGAAGTGGATTTGAAGTACCCGAAAAACCTCCATAAAACACATAAACATCTGCCTCTGTGCCCCGAACACTTTGTCCCGCCCATTTCGGGGTGTAAAATACCAAAACTTATGACGACTTTGCTGTCTAAACAGAAATACGTGAATCATTATCGTAATTTGAAGCAATATTTGAGTCTCGGTTTAATTCTCACAAAAATTCATCGAACATTGAAATTCAATTAAACACCGTGGCTAAAACAATACATCGAATTAAATACAGAATTACGAAAAAAAGCAGTCGATGAATTTTCAAAAACTTTTTTCAAATTAATGAACAATTCAGTTTTCGGAAAAACAATGGAAAATCCGCGCAAACGTAGAAATGTAAAACTCTTGACAAAGTGGGATGGACGATTCGGGGTAAGAGCGCTTATAGCCCTACCAACGTTTCACAGCTGTACCGTTTTCGACGACGATATGGTGATTATAGAATTAAATAGGCCTTCGGTTAAGTTTATGAAGCCAATTTACGCCGGATTTACGATTCTCGATGTATCAAAAATATACATCTATGATTTCCATTATAATTACATGAAAAATGTATTCCGAGACAACGCGAAATTATTATACACCGACACCGACAGTCTCATTTACCATATATAAAATCAAAACGTTTACGAGCAAATGAAGTTCGATATAAATAAATTTGATACATCCGATTATCCGATGGAAAACCGGTACGATATGCCGTTGGCAAACAAAAAAGTTTTTGGCCTCATGATGGATGAAAATAATGATAAAATAATGACCGAATTCGTAGGTCTTCGAGCAAAATTGTATTCCTACATTGTGATAGATAAGCCGTCGAAAAATGTAAAAAAGCGTGCAAAGGGCATTAAAATGTCTGCGCTAAAAAAAATCATGTTTGATGATTACAAAAAATGTTTGTTGCCTCATGCTAATATCATGAGAACGCAATGCTTAATACGTAGTCGAA
>CAXAQZ010001295.1:0-5000 GCA_963971145.1 Sussaba pulchella
AACCCAAAAAAAAAAAAAAAAATTCGGTTGTAAAATAATAAGAACATTAAAATGATTCCAGGCGTAGACCGATCGGTTTTTTTGAAATTCGAAAATGAAGAAAAAAATTTTTCATGAAACGCGAAAAAAAATTTGACCTAAAATTTATTCTAATGAATTGATGAAAAAAATTGATATCGAAAAAGGAAAGAGGAATTTAAAATCCACACGTAGACCGATCGCATGTATATTGAGTTGACGCGTAGACCGACCGCACTCGGAAATAATCCACGCGTAGACCGACCGCGACCAGAGTTGTTCGACGCGTAGACCGATCGCATGTACATTGAGTTGACGCGTAGACCGATCGCACTCGGGAATAATCCACGCGTAGACCGACCGCGACCAGAGTTGTTCGACGCGTAGACCGATCGCTTTCTCGAAAAGTAAAAAAACATAACTTTCTTCTTATCGCATTAACGTGACAATCAATATCAAAACGTGGTTTAAAAAATTTTTTTTCAAATAATTTTTTCATCGAAATGAAATAAATAAAACTTCATTTTTCGACCGTAGATCGACCGCTTTTTCTTGAAACCAAAAAAAAAAAAAAAAAAAATTCGTTTGTAAAATAATAAGAACATTAAATTATTCCAGGCGTAGACCGATCGGTTTTTCTGAAATTCGAAAAAAAAAAAAATTTTTTTCATGAAACGCGAAAACCATTTTGACCTAAAATTTATTCTAATAAATTGATGAAAAAAATTGGTATCGAAAAACGAAAGAGGATTTTAAAATCCACACGTAGACCGATCGCATGTACATTGAGTTTACGCGTAGACCGACCGCACTCGGGAATAATCCACGCGTAGACCGACCGCGACCAGGGTTGTTCGACGCGTAGACCGATCGCATGTACATTGGGTTGACGCGTAGACCGATCGCCCTCGGAAATAATCCACGCGTAGACCGACCGCGACCAGAGTTGTTCGACGCGTAGACCGATCGCATTCTCGAAAAGTAAAAGAACATAACTTTCTTCTTATCGCATTAACGCAACGATCAATATCAAAACGTGCTTAAAAATTTTTTTTTTAAAATTATTTTTCCATCGGAATAAAATGAATAAACCTTAAATTTTTACCCGTAGATCGACCTTTTTTTCTTGAACCCAAAAAAAAAAAAAAAAATTCGGTTGTAAAATAATAAGAACATTAAAATGATTCCAGGCGTAGACCGATCGGTTTTTTGAAATTCGAAAATGAAGAAAAAATTTTTCATGAAACGCGAAAAAAAATTTGACCTAAAATTTATTCTAATGAATTGATGAAAAAAAATTGATATCGAAAAACGAAAGAGTAATTTGAAATCCACACGTAGACCGATCGCATGTATATTGAGTTGACGCGTAGACCGACCGCACTCGGAAATAATCCACGCGTAGACCGACCGCGACCAGAGTTGTTCGACGCGTAGACCGATCGCATGTACATTGAGTTGACGCGTAGACCGATCGCACTCGGGAATAATCCACGCGTAGACCGACCGCGACCAGAGTTGTTCGACGCGTAGACCGATCGCTTTCTCGAAAAGTAAAAAAACATAACTTTCTTCTTATCGCATTGACGTGACAATCAATATCAAAACGTGGTTAAAAAATTTTTTTTCAAATTATTTTTTTCATCGAAATGAAATAAATAAACCTTCATTTTTCGACCGTAGATCGACCGCTTTTTCTTGAAACCAAAAAAAAAAAAAAAAAAATTCGTTTGTAAAATAATAAGAACATTAAAATTATTCCAGGCGTAGACCGATCGGTTTTTCTGAAATTCGAAAATGAAGAAAAAAAATTTTCATGTAACGCGAAAAAAAATTTGACCCTAAAATTTATTCTAATGGATTGATGAAAAAAATTGATATCGAAAAACGAAAGAGGAATTTAAAATCCACACGTAGACCGATCGCATGTACATTGAGTTGACGCGTAGACCGACCGCACTCGGGAATAATCCACGCGTAGACCGACCGCGACCAGAGTTGTTCGACGCGTAGACCGATCGCTTTCTCGAAAAGTAAAAAAACATAACTTTCTTCTTATCGCATTAACGTAACAATCAATATCTAAACGTGGTTAAAAAGTTTTTTTAAAAATTATTTTTTCATCGAAATGAAATAAATAAACCTTCATTTTTCGACCGTAGATCGACCGCTTTTTCTTGAAACCAAACAAAAAAAAAAAAAAATTCGTTTGTAAAATAATAAGAACATTAAAATTATTCCAGGCGTAGACCGATCGGTTTTTCTGAAATTCGAAAAAAAAAAAAATTTCTTTCATGAAACGCGAAAACCATTTTGACCTAAAATTTATTCTAATAAATTAATGAAAAAAAATTGGTATCGAAAAACGAAAGAGGATTTTAAAATCCACACGTAGACCGATCGCGTGTACATTGAGTTTACGCGTAGACCGACCGCACTCGGGAATAATCCACGCGTAGACCGACCGCGACCAGAGTTGTTCGACGCGTAGACCGATCGCATGTACATTGGGTTGACGCGTAGACCGATCGCCCTCGGAAATAATCCACTCGTAGACCGACCGCGACCAGAGTTGTTCGACGCGTAGACCGATCGCATTCTCGAAAAGTAAAAGAACATAACTTTCTTCTTATCGCATTAACGTAACGATCAATATCGAAACGTGCTTAAAAATTTTTTTTTTTTAATTATTTTTCCATCGGAATGAAATGAATAAACCTTAAATTTTTACCCGTAGATCGACCTTTTTTTCTTGAACCCAAAAAAAAAAAAAAAATTCGGTTGTAAAATAATAAGAACATTAAAATGATTCCAGGCGTAGACCGATCGGTTTTTTTGAAATTCGAAAATGAAGAAAAAATTTTTTCATGAAACGCGAAAAAAAATTTGACCTAAAATTTATTCTAATGAATTGATGAAAAAAATTGATATCGAAAAACGAAAGAGGAATTTAAAATCCACACGTAGACCGATCGCATGTATATTGAGTTGACGCGTAGACCGACCGCACTCGGAAATAATCCACGCGTAGACCGACCGCGACCAGAGTTGTTCGACGCGTAAACCGATCGCATGTACATTGAGTTGACGCGTAGACCGATCGCACTCGGGAATAATCCACGCGTAGACCGACCGCGACCAGAGTTGTTCGACGCGTAGACCGATCGCTTTCTCGAAAAGTAAAAAAACATAACTTTCTTCTTATCGCATTAACGTAACAATCAATATCAAAACGTGGTTAAAAAATTTTTTTTCAAATTATTTTTTCATCGAAATGAAATAAATAAACCTTCATTTTTCGACCGTAGATCGACCGCTTTTTCTTGAAACCAAAGAAAAAAAAAAAAAATTCGTTTGTAAAATAATAAGAACATTAAAATTATTCCAGGCGTAGACCGATCGGTTTTTCTGAAATTCGAAAAAAAAAAAAATTTCTTTCATGAAACGCGAAAACCATTTTGACCTAAAATTTATTCTAATAAATTGATAAAAAAAAATTGGTATCGAAAAACGAAAGAGGATTTTAAAATCCACACGTAGACCGATCGCATGTACATTGAGTTGACGCGTAGACCGACCGCACTCCGGAATAATCCACGCGTAGACCGACCGCAACCAGAGTTGTTCGACGCGTAGACCGATCGCATGTACATTGAGTTGACGCGTAGACCGATCGCCCTCGGAAATAATCCACGCGTAGACCGACCGCGACCAGAGTTGTTCGACGCGTAGACCGATCGCATTCTCGAAAAGTAAAAGAACATAACTTTCTTCTTATCGCATTAACGTAATAATCAATATCAAAACGTGCTTAAAAATTTTTTTTTTTAAATTATTTTCCATCGGAATGAAATGAATAAACCTTAAATTTTTACCCGTAGATCGACCTTTTTTTCTTGAACCCAAAAAAAAAAAAAAAATTCGGTTGTAAAATAATAAGAATATTAAAATGATTCCAGGCGTAGACCGATCGGTTTTTTTGAAATTCAAAAATGAAGAAAAAAATTTTTCATGAAACGCGAAAACCAATTTGACCTAAAATTTATTCTAATGAATTGATGAAAAAAATTGATATCGAAAAACGAAAGAGGAATTTAAAATCCACACGTAGACCGATCGCATGTATATTGAGTTGACGCGTAGACCGACCGCACTCGGAAATAATCCACGCGTAGACCGACCGCGACCAGAGTTGTTCGACGCGTAGACCGATCGCATGTACATTGAGTTGACGCGTAGACCGATCGCACTCGGGAATAATCCACGCGTAGACCGACCGCGACCAGAGTTGCTCGACGCGTAGACCGATCGCTTTTTCGAAGAGTAAAAGAAAATAACTTTCTTCTTATCGTATTAATGTAACAATCAATATCAAAACGTGGTTAAAAAATTTTTTTTTTCCAAATTGTTTTTTCATCGAAATGAAATAAATAAACCTTCATTTTTTACCCGTAGATCGACCGCTTTTTCTTGAAACCAAAAAAAAAAAAAAAATTTCGTTTGTAAAATAATAAGAACATGAAAATTATTCCAGGCGTAGACCGATCGGTTTTTCTGAAATTCGAAAGAAAAAAAATTTTCTTCATGAAACGCGAAAACCATTTTGACCAAAAATTTATTCTAATAAATTGATGAAAAAAAATTGGTATCGAAAAACTCGCTTTCTCGAAAAGTAAAAGAACATAACTTCCTTCTTATCGCATTAACGTAACAATCAATATCAAAACGTGCTTAAAAATTTTTTTTTTCAAATTATTTTTCCATCGGAATGAAATGAATAAACCTTAAATTTTTACCCGTAGATCGACCGCTTTTTCTTAAACCCGAAAAGAAATAAAAAAATTTGGTTGTAAAATAATAAGAACATTAAAATTATTCCAGGGGTAGACCGATCGGTTTTTTTGAAATTCGAAAAAAAAAATTTTTTTTTTCATGAAACGCGAAAATTAATTTTACCTTAAATTTGTTCTAATAAATTGATG
>CAXAQZ010001296.1:0-15316 GCA_963971145.1 Sussaba pulchella
CATCTATCGATTTGCATGCGTCTTCGAACGATG
Organism: Sussaba pulchella; assembly: GCA_963971145.1. NCBI lineage: Eukaryota > Metazoa > Arthropoda > Insecta > Hymenoptera > Ichneumonidae > Sussaba > Sussaba pulchella. The sequence continues at coordinate 34 of CAXAQZ010001296.1, forward strand.
CCCACATAATTAACATCAGTATAAATGAATAGAATTATATACAAAAGAACAAAATCGCTTTAATCGGCTTTAATCGTTCTGAATCGTTCAGGCCACAATTAAGAAACACAGTTGCGAACGATTGAAAATTTGCTTCAATTGTTCCCAATTATATCCAATAATATTTCTTTAGAAGGGTAGATGTAAGAAAGTTGCTGGGATTTCTAATCGTTACATGCGGTTGTCGAACTAGTATTCTGCAACCATCGCTCAGTGGGGATTTATCGAGTCAGCTCTAACCAATTTTTTGGACCTCGAGACAGCGTTTCTTCCTAATATGCCATCTCACCTGTATCTATCTTCATTGGATTTGACTTAATAGTAATTAATTTATTGTTAGTTGAATGAACAATTAACAATTATTGAGTCATCTATTAATTGATTCGATAATTACCGCAATCATTGATGGATTCAGTATGATTTTTCTTCCAATTAATCACACCAAATACTAAAATCTACTTCAGAATATTTAAGATCTACGTGCATAACATGTGCAAAAAATAAACCCTACTATCACTTTGTTTCTTCTCCCAGTCGACTCATTCGTTTGTTGTCGGTGATGGAAAAATTCGAAGAAAACTACTACGAGGATCGACGAATAAAATGGGAACAATAAAGTGATAAGAAAAATCTAAGCGTTCGTTTATTATATTATGTGCTGCATATACATGTAATTCAATATGCATAATCGTACATCACACACCGTTCCATATTATTCATATAACCTCACTTATTTGAAATCTTGCAGAAGTTCTACCGCGGGGCCGTGTAGCAGAAGCTCACAGAAACATCAGCTGTGCGAACAGGGTCAAAAACGATATGTATAGATATACCGAACCATACATATAACATATATCTGCGGCCTACCCTCTCGGATGCGAGCGCTCGTAGCGGCCACTCTCGGAACTTTGCTATTTCACGGATTTTTGTCCCAGATTTCAGATGCCAAATCCAGGCAAGTTCGGTCTCCTGTCCTGTAGTCTCCCTGGTCCCTACTCATCTCTGGTGGTCATAGAACTTACGATGCCGGAACCCCCCGTGTTCCCAGCCGTCACTAGACCACGTTTTTCAGGAGCAAAGCAACTCTAACAACGGGGGTGTGACGCGGGGTGATAAGAAACCCTCTCCAGGCGACTACCCGCCTATATATATGAGGCGCAGCGCGGCCTCATTAGTTTTTACGATCAGCCATCAAGCTATAGACACTGCCGCTACGCGCGCCAGACTGGAAATGTAAAACTCCGTTTTTTAAAAATAAATAACGTTACTATAAAATAAAAGTGTATTCAGAGTCAAATTCGCTGAGGCGAGTTGACTCATCCTTTTTTAAAAACTCGTACGAGGAAAGTTCCCCGTAAAATAGACGTGTTCAGGATGTCTCAAAACGCCGAGAAACCACATTTAGAAAAAATGTCCGGATGTATGCGTGTATGCATGTAACATTCGTTAAACGATCACAACTTGAGAACGGCTTGGTATCAAGCTGAAATTTATCACACGTCAAGGGTTCAAGGCGCCTCGCTTGATTTAATTTTTGGCAAAATCCATGAAGTTATTTTGTTTTTACGCGACTTGAAAATTCTTCACAAATCTATTTTCGGTTTCCAGCTCGCCCAATTCTAGAGATATCGAGCTCAAATTCAGTAGAATATTGAACCATTACAGGGAGATGGTTGTAACTTAATTTGAGAGAAAGCCATTGAGAGCTGTTGTTTTAAAGGATTTTGAAAGGTGTCAAAAATCGTTGTGCGATCTCTAGCTTGCGCAATTTTCGGAACATCGGACTCAAGTTTGGCACAAAGTTGCACTGTTATCCAAAGACGTTTCGTATTGAATTTGGGCCAAATCCGTCAAGCCATTCATATTTTATGGCGTTTTTAAACTTTTCAAAAATCAACTTTCGTGCTCTACCCTCCGCAGTTTTTGAGGTATCGGTCTCAAAATCGGTACAAAGTTGCACTATAATCAGAAGATGTTTCGTATTGAATTTGGGCAAAATCCATCCCGGCGTTTGAATTTGATGCGACTTTCAATTTTTTAGATTTGACATGGAATTCTCCACATATATTTATTCCTGACTAGATAGATTTACGAACGGATTTTATATGAAAACAAGGGTGCAAAGTTGAACGTTGCACATTGCTTCCTGATAACTTATCACATTTGCCAAAGCTTCCTCTATGAGGAAGCCAAAATTGATCGTCACATAGTTCCTCATAGAGGAAACTCTGGCAAGTGTGAAAAATTATGGGAAAGCAATGTGCAAGGTTCAACTTTGTTTTTTCTTATAGTTGAAAGTAAAGAAAGAACCCGAAGTCAACAATTAAAGTTTCTTTTCACTGTAAAACCTCCATAATAGTTTTTCGAATTTACTCGGTCTTGAGCGCGCTCAGGGGTCCGTGTCCCTTAAAGATATATTATGTATTATCAATGGGCTGAAACGGTAAGCATGGGAAGACTGCGCGAGTAAGAATCAGTCCGCCACCAGCTTCTAATCTGAGTAGAAGAGAGACCTGCAGATAGCTTCCAATGCGAGTGGAAGCAGGACGGAAACGGGTGGAGCGAAGCCAGATATCCGTGCATGAGTGCACAGAGACAGGCGAAAGAGCATCAAAATGCGTCGGTGGCTGGAACCGCAACCGTCCGTGGAAGCGAAAAATCATGCAAACGGCGCCAATAAGACCTGTTCTTCCATGTAAATCTTTCTTCTTTGCGATCACATAACTGCTTCTCCAATGAGAAAGCAAAATGAAATGATAAAAGGCGAAACAGTTAATTTTTGCTCTATTTCTGTTTCCGATGTTACAGGGCCAAGTATATGGTACTAGCTATGCGATAGTCAATACACATACTGTTTGGCGAGTGCTCGGAAAAATTTTGCTTTACGTGTATTGGCGGCTTCTCGCTGGATCTCTTCGTTGTTGTTCGAGTTCAATTCAAGCAGGCCAATTACCTTTATCTGGAAGGCATAACAGTAAAATCTATAGTGTCTTTCCTAGTAAAACGTTTTCCAGGATAACACAAAACTTACTGCCAGTTGTTTTCGGTGGTGCTCGCCCCGTTTTGTATGTAAATGGATAAGGTACTCCAATATTGTAGTATCCCATATGCAGTGGTAATAGGCGTCCATCGCATCGGCACTGGCCGAGCTCTTCTGATCGCACGCAGCCATTTTAAATGCTAGAGAGTAATCGACCTCCTCCAAAAATTGACAGAGCACCGCCGCCTGAGTGTAACATAGCAGATGAGCGCAACTCTTGATCATTCTTCGGTAAACGAGGTCGTCAATGTGGATCCGAGGCACAGGCTGACTGAATAAATCGCTGCTGACCATTATCGCTTTGAGATAGAATTTCATGGCGCTTTCATAATATCCTAAAACTGCAAAGGGACCAAAATTTGCGAACGTAAGGCTACGTATTGACCGAAACTTTCGGGAAGCTTTAAATTGATTGAAATTGTCACAATTACCGAAATTAAGATCGCCCATAACTCGTAGCCACGGAATATTCATCGGATAATACTTTAGAGCCTGTGTCAGCATTTGGAACAGGGATTCGCAAATTGTCTTAAGATTGTACGAGTTAGAGCTGCAAATTAGAAAAAAATTACAATTATTATTCTCATCAAAATAATTGTTGGGCAACTCGGAGCGAAGAAAAACCGGGCGCCGCGCTGGTTCGGGGTGAGCGAGACACAGATTGTGAGACGGCGAAAGTCCGTGTTTTAGTGACAATATCGGAAAACAAGATAATTACTCCTTTTGAAATTTATTACGTAAAGTTGATGGTCTCTAGACAATCTGTGGAAAATAATAATGATAATGAATATTATACTATCAATAGATATATTTTACTCATACTACCACAAAAAAAAGAATGGAGAACCACTGAGTTTTTTAGATACATTTTGCCCATTCGGAAGATCTGCCCTGGTCGGAAGACGGTACGAATTAAACAGAAAAATACTATGCGACATAGATGTTTGACGACACGTAAGTAGATGTCTCCCGACTATACTGAAAACGGTAAGGAAATAACTATAATTAAAAATACTTAGTTCATTGAACTACGGGATTATGATTTCAACAATTTATGAGCTATATCAAGAATGGTATCATCCTTTTTAGATTAATAAAAATAATCGGTAGGCTAAACTGATATTGGAAACAATTTTATTCCTCTTAGAGGTATTATTACCTTGTGAACCTCACCGTATCACAGCTATGTAACTTTTTACATTGATTTCATTTTATCGTTGTGAATATTATTTTTTTGAGTGTTAAAGTTGATTTTTTTACAATATGTCGGTCTTCAATCGAGTTTGTAAAAAATCTAATGAAATAACCTAAATTTTATGTGGATATGAAGTAGTAGGACAAAAAATGACTCAGACGCAGTCTCTACGTGAGCTATTCATAAGTGAAAAAGTGCAGCAATCTCGATGCGAAATCTTAAGAAAAAATTGTTTTCTACATTAAACGTTAAGCGCCCAACCTGTTTTGTCTTTCTTCCCGTTTAGCCCGCATTCACGCGTTTTAACTGTCTTTTAATTATATTAATTTGAATCTACAGGGTGTCCAATTTTAATCTTACATTTAATTTATCTCGAAAAATACTACTCCGATCGAAAATTGAGCATAACAAAACTTGAAGGGCCTGGAAGGGGACGTACAAAAAAAATTTTTTTTTTCGGTCGAAAATCCAAAATGGCGGTTTTAAGGTGGCTAACATGTTTTTTTTTAAAATGGAACCATACTTATTTCTTCGCATCAAAAATTTTGTCATGTCAAAACTGACAGCTTTTGTAAGAAACTTTTTTCGATAAATCTCATAATTTTTTAGGTTAGAACACAATTTTTCAATTGACTATTTGAGCGTCATCCAGGATGTACCACGAGGAGGTAAAGTCATTAACATCCCATGTGTAAGTGTAAGTTTAAGAGTAAGTGTAAGAGTAAGTGTAAGTGCAAGTGCAAGTGTAAGTGTAAGTGCGTGCGTGTGGAACACTCACAAAGATTAGGTCTCTGCGGCTCGTCACTTCCACAGTATTTTTTTACTCCAAACCCTCTTTGTGACCGTACTCCGAACCCTTTCTAAAGTGTTTGAATAATTTTCAACCAGACGATCCTTCATTAGTTTTAAGATTGTCAGACACGGATTGTGTCAACAAACCCTTACTCTTTTTGTGAATCGTCGAAAGTTTTAGAACGCAAGCACGTTATAGCGAAAGTTGAGTGTAAAAGTTGTAAGACGTTTTCAACCCCCTTCCCAATAGGTAACCACTTGAGATATTGTCTTACGAACAGTCGATGGCTTTGAAAGACGAGTTCAGGCATGCTTGAACATGAATGGTGGAATATTTAAACATCTTTAGAAAGGGTTCGGAGTACGGTCACAAAGAGGGTTTGGAGTCGAAAAATACTGCGGAAGTGACGAGCCGCAGAGACCTAATCTTTGTGAGTGTTCCACACGCACGCACTTACACTTGCACTTACTCTTAAACTTACACTTACACTTACACGTGGGATGTTAATGATTTTACCTCCTTGTGGTACATCCTGGATAACGCTAAAATAGTCAATTGAAAAATTGTGTTCTAACCTAGAAATTATGAACTTCATCGAAAAAAGTTTCTTACAAAAGTTGTCAGTTTTGACATGACAACATTTTTGATGCGAAGAAATAAGTATGGTTCCATTTAAAAAAAACAGAAAAAAAAAAATTTTTTTGTACGTCCCCTTTCAGGCCCTTCGAGTTTTGTTATACTTAATTTTCGATCGGAGTAGTATTTTTCGAGATAAATTAAATGTAAGATTAAAATTGGACACCCTGTATATCTGATAACAAGTAATATTCAGGTACGGTCTTTTATGATCTTCAAATCATTTTGAAAAATGTAATCAAAGAATATAATATATAATTGCTTTCATATTCGCGACGACACAGCTTATTATTCAATCAGATTTCGGGGAGAACAGCTGATCGGGGATTAGCGAGAACTCACTTGGGGATTCCAGCTGGCCACAGGGCAAGATACTGAGTGTAAAGTTCGAGACTAGATTCGTCGCGCAGCACATTATGTATTCGGGCGAGTATCGATATTGCAACCGTCAGAGCCGTTGGCTCCCGTAGTCTGCTTAAAGTCCATACGGTACCCGCGATAGCGTCTTTTGTTGCACTCCCACCCGGATTACCACTGCTTCCACGCTTTTGCGGCTGATCTCGACACGGTCCGGAGGCAGAAAGAACTATGGAAAGATATGCAGTTTTCAAACAATTATCATGGTCTTACGCATTTCCAATATTATTAGTATGTAAAAATATATAATATTGAAATTATGAATCGTACGTAAATCCCAAGTTTCCTTTGGAAATTTTCGAGAACCTTTGAACTTTATGATATCCAGACAAACCAAACTTATAGCTGCTGCAAATTCACAGTAGCTCCAACGTTTCTCGAGACCTATCAGAAAATCCCATTCGCTCATATTTAACAGTAGAATCGTACAGTATTCAATTATTTCTTGTCTTGGAATAATTTGATCTGTCGTTTGAAGCGATGCTATGCATTGCTTGCTTCTTTCTGCCAAAGCTTTTACGTCACCTGAAAAAAAAAGTAAATCGACTTATCTACAATAACTAGAAGTGTTTGACGAATTATGGAACTGAAATTAACACTTACAACCGTTACATTCGGGCCAAGAATTCAGATAGGACCATATATCGACGAGCAGTAATTCGCAGCTGATCATCTTGCTTAATTTGAATGACAAGTTTATCGGTGCGAGACCCTGCTGTTGAACTTCGCGTTCGAGCGTGGTCAATAGTCTTTTTGCACCTCCAAAATCTTTGGATATCACTAGCTCGCGACTCTTTGCAAGTAGTAAGTACGAGTAATCCTGACGGAAACCACGCGGCAGAGACATTACAGCGCTTTGAAGGGGCATCGGTAGCTCCCAGCGACTGTTGATCCGCCACAGAGGATTCATAGTATTGTTGCCATCAAGGCTTATCAATATTTCACGAATGTCATGAGGGTCGTACGAGAGCAATAGACGTCGTTCGAGTTCAAAGACTTTGAACTTTGAACTTTCTATGAAAAAGAATGAGAAAATAGTTATACGACATACTTAAGCTATGCAGTCGACGGAACCTCGAATTTTGGGATGATCCACTTACGAGAATAGGTGGTGAGCGAAACTCCCCAGTCATCGTTTACCAACAACGCGGGCAATTGAATCCCGTCGGCCGTCGCTTGGTTCTGGAATTTCGAAATTTCTGCGGTGGTGAATAATTCTCTGTAATTTTTATGAGATATAATTCGACTCGCGAGTTCATCGACGCCACCTATCTGAACGAAATAGTAAAGATAGCGTGCTATCCGACGCTTTTCCGTTCGCCTTGACTCATCCAAGACGTAATTTATGGCCTGAAAAAAGAGAATTCCTTTGATTGTCCCACAGAGAACTCCATTTCAAAAACTCACCCAAACGAGAACATCAAGGCCCTTGTCACCTGCGCTCTTAATTTCAATAAAGTGATTTCCGTGAATCACATCACCATCTAGAATCTTTCGAACCAAATTTTGACACTGGATTCTCAACAAGAGATCGCGCGCTACAATGATTTTTCGGTTGACCAGACCTCCTTGAATGTCCAGCTCTAAATTATCCCTGTAAACTTGCGGTATTTCTCGGACAATATTGTCCATTCGTAAGATATCCAAGATATTCTGAAAAATCAAACACCCGTGACACTTGATTATAACTCACGGAAATGACTCTTGCATGGCCTGTATTTCTGAAAACTATGCTGCTGCAACCAATATTTCAAGATATATCAGACACAGTAAGCACACCTCCAGCATCGCGATGGAATTTAACCCTTTGCGGTCGTATTACCCAGCAAAAGCCTTTGTTTTGGTGGCTGAGAGTGGACAAACGACCGCAAAGGGTTAATATGTGAATAATGATTCAACAAAAACATGTGGGAATTACAACAAAGTTGGCTTATTGTTGCAGTTTCTCTACTGATAAAATAACATTGGTAAAATAGCAGTCTTTAACTGTCAAACGAAATCCAACTCACAGTGTATTGATCTTTAACGGAAATGTGTAATTCCTGAGTTAAGCTTGGTTTCTGACACTCAACCAGAACTTCAGTAGCCAAACAATATCCATCCAAATAGCTCTTCTGGATGCGACAGTACAGCAACGAATCTGTTTTGCCTAATTTGGTGAAAAGGTCTTGAGCTTGAAATACGTGGTGTCTTGCATTTTTGTATTCTTCCCTCAACAAATAAAATGCTGCGAGATCGTAGTGAATCTATAAATTTGTAATATTTAAGATACAACTTCAGGTGTAAATGTGATCCAAAAAGCTACAGCCACAGCTGAAATCAATCACTACTTGACACTTGAATTCCTCCAATGTTATACTGTGCATATTTCCCCAATTCTGCATGATTTCTGTAGTGTCCTCGGTGAGCATTTGGAATGTATCAAGAGAAGGAACTTTGGGCTGGAAATCATTTGATTCTAGTACGGCATTTAGTACTTTCAGGCTGTGAGGTGTGTGTGCTTCCATCCTCCTAATAATATCATCAACTAATGCAGCTGGCACGTATGTAACTTCCTGAATGCCAGGACTACTTACAAAAAACAAGAAGTGCAGTCACAATCACATTTATTGGATTAATATAACACCTGGCTGAATCTAACAAGCTATAACCAATGCATTTGACTCTGAGCTAGTTTACAAGTTCATAAAGGTTGTTATAACCTTCCAAAAGCCTTCAGAATGTTGCACAATATGCTCAAGTTCAGGGCCAATGTTATTAGGTATTGCTTCAGAATTCAAGCCATGTTCATGGCATTAACCGTTTGAGTCCCAGGGGATATTGGAAAAACACTGTTGCAAACAGCACGATCGCGCTTCTCTAGCATGACGCTTGAAGTGTTCTGGGTTTTCTCAACAGAACACTGAGCAGCGCGATCGCGCTGCTTGGGACTCAAATGGTTAAGCTAATGCAAGGGAAGATAGATTACATGTGAATGAACTGTTGCTTAGTTTGCTTGTTGTACAAGCCACGATACACAATGGCTCTTATGTGCCACCGGTGATACAGTACTATCGTAAATAGAAGCTGATCGGATACAGAAGACACTGTGAATTCTGGCAAACCAGGGATTTCTACAATGGCATCACCGCTAATGAAAAATAAGTCTTGGAGCAAAGTTAGCTGCATGGGTAGCGGTAGCTTTTGTTCTAATATGCCCAAATCCCATTTTAAATATGCTGCTACTTTCAAAGATAGTATTTTCAGTGCAATGCTTTTATGGCATTTTTTTTTCATCAGGTTTGTCTTGTCATCATTGGCCTCTGCATCTCCGATTTTTATATCATTGTCCTGATCACAATTAATCCCCATGAACTTAATGATGAGATCTGTCGGTGATGGATCTGGAAATTTTAATCATGTCATTTGAATTACTACTATATCAGAGCTGTTTATATGAAATGAAAATTTGCACAAAGGTTTAGTCCTACCTGGGAATGGTTTCGACAGGTGTTGTTCCAGTCCAGACGGATTTAATAAAAATTCGAACCACAGTATGGTGTCTGGCGATATCGGTACCGTTCCCGGCCTTAATAAATCTACATCCATGATATTACTCTACTGAAATAATTTTTCTCGAGGTTTTTCTGTTCTCTTCATCAAACTTCTTGATTTTAATAATTGGTTGTACGTCGGCTGTTGTGGTAAAAATACACATCAACGATCAATTCAGAGATGAGTAGGGAGATGTGGAACGCTGGCTTTTTCGGGGTCCTGAAAAATAATAGCGACGCCACGTAGTGGCGAAATGTGGAACCCAGAAATAGATGAATGCGCGCGCACGCACGCAAATGGGCGTGGCCAAACGCAGCGGTTGTGCTGTAGCGAAGTGGGAGAGCACAGAATGGTGGTGAAGGCCGATGTGCAGACGCTCACACACACCCACACACACAAACACACACACACACACACCTACACCCACACACCCACCTACACCCCCACGCATGCACGCACGCCCGTACGCACGCACGCACGCACGCACGTACCCACTTGCACACCAGAGATGAGTAGGGAGATTGGTACAGCGGCCTATTCTCTGGTGGTAAAACCGCTTCCCATTCGTCGAAAATGCAAGACGTCCCACCACTGTCAAGTAAGTGGTGGCGTCGTGGGGCGTCCGGAATTTTCAAGGGAGTGGGGAGAACGTCGTTCAAGTTGTGGTGGGGCGTCTTCAACGGGTGGCACACTCAGACACGGATTTGACCGTTCGAGCGCCTTTAATAACAGCTGGGGCTGCGCGACATCGAGAGGCAAACGCGGTTCAGCGTTCGGACTGGCTAAGTTTGACCCATCCAGGGTAGGGCCACTAGTATACGCGAACGTGAAGTAAGATAGTCTGATCCTGCTCCGGGGACTCGCTAGATGGCGCTCAGTTCTACCCTCCCCTTACTTCACCCCGCTGCATCCCGACCACCAACGAAGAACCACGAGTGTGAACGAACGTCCGGCATCTTTTTATCACGTGGCTTGGCGTCTGTCATTCGATGTATTTAACTTGATTCATCTGTCATCATTGCTGCTGTCGTTAATACTTCGTTTTTGAGTGGAAACATATTTTTTGTTGAAAATGAATAGACCTCGTGATCAACATCGGTGTTGTGTCGTGAATTGTCACTTTCGTCAAGTGAAGTCTCATCGATTTCCAAAACGTCAATCGCTGGTCTGAAGTGGATCGTGGCCACTGGTAACCGCGGATTGCAAGATTTAATGTACGAGAGAGTGCGGAGTAATCATTACGTGATTTGTAACGTACATTTTCGACCGAATGATTATCTATGCGGAACATTGAAGGAACTGAAGGATGGAACCTTCGTTCCTCTTAAAGTAATTGCAAATTCTTGCAAATTTGAAGCTGGAGACTTCGACGACGAATTTGTATCGGTTATTATTTGTACTTGACAATAAATATGGATATTAATCATACTTTCAATGTGTCACATTTCTTCATAAAATAGTCTTTGTTAAAAAAATTAATAGAAAAACATACAGAAATATATAAGTAGTCAGTAAAATAACTACTTAGAAATATCTGTATGATTTTCTATAAATTTCTTCACTGTGTTCCATTCTTTTTAATTTACGGCAAGGTGGGGCAACGGCCGTCAATTAGGGATCCGGGGACTCGCCAGATGGCGCTAGTGGCGACTATCCTACTTCACGCCGAAACCTTTAGTGTCCATGGCCTGGATGTATCCTAGATCAATGGTATGTGTAGAAAACTACTAAATAAGTTTCCAAATAAAAAAACTTCAAGCGGTAAGAACCAGGGGGTCGCAACCCAAAGGGGCGAGACGAGACCCAAGTGTTGCTTCCTCGAAATGGTAGGTGCGCTGATGTCGCTTCTACGGCAGCGCCGCTGCCGGGCCGCTTGGCTTCTGCCTCTCAGTTTCCATTTGGACGTGGCTTCGTGAGTTTCTTACCGCTTAAAGTTTTTTTATTTGGAAACTTATTTATTATTTTTCTACACATACCATTCATCTAGGATACATCGGATAGTTTTGTGGCGCGTGGATTATTACTGTGTCTTCAAAACACCAAGTATGTATACAGGATTGTTAACACTACATGTTTACCAATCATAACCTATAAATGTGGTTATGCCTTTAGAGTTTTAGCTTCAGTATAATTACTTTTTGCATTATACCTTCTAGAGAACTGATTAAATTAGCCTATTAGTTATATATAATCAGCTGCCAATTTTTTTCTTATTAGTATCAACCATGGTCCGGAAGTGTGCTGTGAATGGCTGCACTGCGAGTGGGCGTCAAAAGTTCAGATTCCCTTTGGTGCACACGGAGAAAGATCGATTTTTGAGATGGTTAGCAGCTACTGGTGATCCTGACAACTTGTGCATTCCACCGGACAAACTCAGGGAAATGTGTGGCCGCGGGCTGTTCTTTGATATCTAATACAAGCTGCAGAAACGCCTTACCACTACAGCCGTACCCACCCTATATCTGCCAGGTAATTTACTATTTATTTCAGACAATCTGCATAATTTTCCAATTTTTTGTAGCAGATAGATAATTCAAAAAGATAACATTTTTTGTTGCATTCACATTGTGCTGTTTCGATTCATGTACAGATGCAGTTGACGTCAGCATTTATGAAATGCTTTTAAACAACAACAACAATTCTCCAGAAATGATGTAACATCAGGAACTTCTAACTGTTGGCGCTGACCGCATTGAGGGATGTATGGTGACTAACATTCCAGAAGCGAACCACGTACTCCAGGAGGAGAGGGTCGGGGGATCTTCTACGCCAGTCTTAACTGTTCAGACTGACAAGAAAAATCGAAGTGAGCAAGGTATCCGTGCGCTGTCATTTGTTTCTCTGTTTTGTGTTGACATTGATATAATGAATATTCTCCTTGGATATCGAAGAGTATTTTTTTATTCCTGTTCGTAAGAACTGTGCGTGGTTGTCCTAACGGACACATTAGCCTCGCACAGTTCTGACGAACATTTGAAGCCAAATCTTTTGGCTCCAATATATATAAAAAACTACAATTGATAATGGTCAATAGCAAATTTTATTGTTTTATATATATTTTTTCTCTTTTTTTTAATTCTCTATTTTCTTTCTGTTTCTCACTAATTCTTTATTCTTCAATTTATCATGGAGGAAGCCGCTGTCACCGAGGGAAAAAGAGCTCTACAACACCATCACGCAGCTAAGGAAATCAGCAAGGAAGTCACAGAAAAGTAATGCTGAGTTAAAATCCGGTAGCAACCAGGTGGAAAAAATGGTGCGAGACGGTACCGGTGACAACATTTTGGAGCTACCGGAGGCCAGCAGGATGTTTATTGAACCATATTTTCGCAACCTGGAGCGAAACAAACACGCCCGTGAGTACACTAGAAGGGATCAGATATTATTTATTATTTTTATATATATTTATTTTTTTATAAAATATTATTTTTATATAATAATATATTAATATATATATATTATTAGCTCTAGCGCTTTATAAACGAAGGCCACGGGCATATAGTTTTTTGACCGAGATTTTTTTTTTCATCGGAATATTTGATATGGAATCGATTTTGTTTACTTTTAATTAACTTTGTTTCAGACGCGTATGATTATTGCGCCCATCGTGTTTATCAATTTCGCGGATTTCTGGCAGACCGATCAGCTTAACAGTCTCGTCACACCTTTAATCGATTTTCCCTTTTTGCTGTTTCTACATAACTAATGGAAATTGGCTGGAAGCCACCGAGACCACGCAGTGCATGTCAGGATCGTTATTTTTCCGACCGATCGTTAATTGCCTTCACGCGTGGTTTCGTTTTGCTCAGTGCATTCGACGTTATCGCAATTCCAAAGAGGCTTTTCCACATTTGGCCAATGCCGGAAAATATTCCACATCTTTTCTCATCATAGCGACGACACTGAAGCAATATCGCTAGCCGCAATATCCGAATGTTAGCTGTATCATCAATTCCATCGTTAAAAAAGTTTTTCATTCGTCAGCTGTGAGTATATAGATTTAAAGAATATTTCAACCCACGAAGTACGATAAATCAAAATAAAGCAATACAAGAAGACATCAGTTACAAAATTTTGGCCTCGATTATTCTGAGATTTTTATTAAAGAAAAAATTTAATTATCCAGTGTTGTTATCAAATAATGATTTACGTGCGTAAAAAATTCTTTTTAGGCGTGCAAATATAATACATTCAACATTATCCCTGTAATTCATTGTATTTTCAGGGTTAACCTGAGTCTTCAGGATATTTAATAAAAACAAAACTTATCAAATTTGTAGCAATCGTTATTCCACCTTATTATTCATAGAAACCTATTCATAACCTAACATAACCTAACATAACCTATATGTATGAAATAAATGTCGGTATGGTCCGGCAGCGGCGCTGCCGTAGACGCGACATCAGCGCACCTACCATTTGGAGGAAGCAACACTTGGGCCTCGTCAAGCCCCTTTGGGTTGCGGCCCCCTGGTGGGAACTGACAGGCAGGCAGGAGCCAAGGCCAAGGGGCCCACGGCAGCGGCCCCTTGGCTCGTGGGGGCGCCAAGGGGGTGCAAGGGGACCGGCGGGGGCGCGGCGCTGCTGTAGACGCGACACCAGCGCTAACTACCGCTTGGCTCTCGCAACACTTGGATCCCGGCTCTCCGCTTTGAGTTGTGGCCCCCTGGTCTCCAGCTCTGGGAAGGAGCAGTTACAGACAAAGTCATTCCGAGCCTAACCTGTTAACTAATTTTCGTCAAACATTCTAATAAAAGAATTATCGTATTTGTTATCGTAATTTTCGAGTACACCAATTTTTTTATTGCAACCCTGCTTTTTTTTACCAATCATCCAATTATCCCTTCTCTTTGAACTCGTTGGTTTTTCCTTTCCTATTTCGTGGAGAGAAAATCCAATAAATTCACACACGTTTGCACAATCTTTATGATAACTCAAGAACCAGCTAAGATTTTCCGTGGTTCTTGGGCTCAAATTAAAGATAAAAATGTAGAAGTGAGGCGTGAGAAATTTTAAATAAGAAACAATTAACTTTCTCTATAAGTCAAAATCAAGATAGAAAATTTGGGAATAATCCTCAATGTGATGGAAATATATTCTTTTTAATATTAAAGAATTCAAACATCCATAAGCTTTCCAATAGTGCTTGCAGAAAGTTCTTAGCGTTTTTCATCTCAAAAGTGTCGACGATCAAAAACCAGTGATTTTTACGAGCACGTTTGTGGCCTGATAATGTTCTCCGGTAGTGTATAAAATAAAGAATTACTGTTTTAAGGTAGTTCTGGAGTTTTGTCAAAATCTATGGAATCGCCTGAAATTGTAGTATGGTGTAGATACAACCTTTATGAACCAATTCCTAAATTTTTTATTCGATTCACCACTTAGTTTCTGAGATAATTGCAATCAAAAATCGGTTTTTTTGTACGTGATGCCTATACCTAACACGTAAATGGATAGGACTTTATTCACACTTTTTATTATCGACGCTAAACGGAACTATACATTTTCAAATAAAACCACCGGTGTATGCAGTACTAGTGTAGGATTAATTTTAAAAAAAATCGCAATTTTCCACCACTTAGTTTCGGAGATATCGACTCACAAAAAATATTTATTATACTCGATACGG
>CAXAQZ010001297.1:0-2500 GCA_963971145.1 Sussaba pulchella
GCTCCTCACGGGGCGGTCCAACTAATATCCCATCGCGGTGCTCTTTACTGAGTGTCGAGGTGGGCCGGTACGTTTACTTTGAACAAATTAGAGTGCTTAAAGCAGGCTAACTTTGCCTGAATACTGTGTGCATGGAATAATGGAATAGGACCTCGGTTCTATTTTGTTGGTTTTCGGAACCCCGAGGTAATGATTAATAGGGACAGATGGGGGCATTCGTATTGCGACGTTAGAGGTGAAATTCTTGGATCGTCGCAAGACGGACAGAAGCGAAAGCATTTGCCAAAAATGTTTTCATTAATCAAGAACGAAAGTTAGAGGTTCGAAGGCGATCAGATACCGCCCTAGTTCTAACCATAAACGATGCCAGCTAGCGATCCGCCGAAGTTCCTCCGATGACTCGGCGGGCAGCTTCCGGGAAACCAAAGCTTTTGGGTTCCGGGGGAAGTATGGTTGCAAAGCTGAAACTTAAAGGAATTGACGGAAGGGCACCACCAGGAGTGGAGCCTGCGGCTTAATTTGACTCAACACGGGAAACCTCACCAGGCCCGGACACCGGAAGGATTGACAGATTGATAGCTCTTTCTTGATTCGGTGGGTGGTGGTGCATGGCCGTTCTTAGTTGGTGGAGCGATTTGTCTGGTTAATTCCGATAACGAACGAGACTCTAGCCTGCTAAATAGGCGTACTTTCTGGTATCTCGAAGGCCCCCGGCTTCGGTTGGGTGGTTTTTACTACCGACGTACAAACAAATCTTCTTAGAGGGACAGGCGGCTTCTAGCCGCACGAGATTGAGCAATAACAGGTCTGTGATGCCCTTAGATGTTCTGGGCCGCACGCGCGCTACACTGAAGGAATCAGCGTGTCTTCCCTGGCCGAAAGGCCCGGGTAACCCGCTGAACCTCCTTCGTGCTAGGGATTGGGGCTTGCAATTATTCCCCATGAACGAGGAATTCCCAGTAAGCGCGAGTCATAAGCTCGCGTTGATTACGTCCCTGCCCTTTGTACACACCGCCCGTCGCTACTACCGATTGAATGATTTAGTGAGGTCTTCGGACTGGTGCGCGGCAATGTTACGGCATTGCCGATGTTGCTGGGAAGATGACCAAACTTGATCATTTAGAGGAAGTAAAAGTCGTAACAAGGTTTCCGTAGGTGAACCTGCGGAAGGATCATTAACGTACAACGCTCGCTTTATAAAATAGCAGCGAAACAAACAAAAAGTGTACGAAATGCTTTAATAACATGAAGATGCTGACGCATCGAAAAAGAAATATTATTTATTATATTGTCTTTTTTAAGTCAAAAATAAATAAAACTGTTTTTAAGCGAGACGAGATTGCGAAATTATCATTGGTACAACGATTAAGGTAACACACGCTGGGCGAAGCTGGGTTGTAAGCACAAATTTAAACCGCGATCGTATTTGTCGCTGTGCTTGCTCCATCTGCTACCGTTATGTGCGATATGTAAGCTTTTTCAACCGATGTACATAATTTCTGATGCATCTCGCTTATATTCGAACGAGGCAATCATAATAATACAACCACGCCTTTACAAGCGTGTTGTAATGAGAGCCCTCCGAAATTCGTCGCAACGTTTTCGTGGCAACCTATATCGCGTTGGGAAGCGATTCCATTAACGATGACAATAAGATAAAATATGTTTGTAACGTACAAAAGCGTGTTTCATACGTGTCACTCGATAACTTTAAGTTACTCACGCAAACGTGCGGGGTAGCGACAAAAAAGTAGACGAGAAAGGTTGACATTTGTTTTTCGCGTACGTTATCGATCAAAGATATTAACAATTGTTATCGATTTAAAATGGAGGATCTCCGCGAAGAGGTCAGCGCTCGTCGCTTCAAGCGTCGTGTCGTTGTCCAAGGTTTTTAAATGAAATAACGCCCGAATATAAACGTTAATTAAATTATTTTTAATATTTAATTTAGACGATTTCGTTGTCGTACGAATCACGCAACGATTATTTATTTAATCGTTGACGTTCAAACGACTCGCAAGTCGTGCCTTCCGGGGTGGGCTTGCGAAACATCTTGTCGGTTAACGGATCGTTCCCAAAAGTGTGATATCCGATCACGGGAATTTTCCGTGTCACCCGTCGAGTTTGTGCAATATTGAGTTATTAATGGAACTTAACAAACAAATTTTATATGATTACCCTGAACGGTGGATCACTTGGCTCGTGGGTCGATGAAGAACGCAGCTAATTGCGCGTCAACTTGTGAACTGCAGGACACATGAACATCGACATTTCGAACGCACATTGCGGTCCACGGATACAATTCCCGGACCACGCCTGGCTGAGGGTCGTTTTGCATAAAACAAACTGCTTATTACGAGCGATATGTGAACGTTCGTCGACTAATCGCGCGCTTTCGAGCGGGCATGTGTCGGCGTCGTTTGAAATAAATTTCTTCGGTGGATCGTTACAAGGAAAGTAGAATTAAAAATCACTTTTGCTATAAACGGGCGAAGGACTT
>CAXAQZ010001297.1:10000-17500 GCA_963971145.1 Sussaba pulchella
AAAATTTTTAAGCACGTTTTGATATTGATTGTTACGTTAATGCGATAAGAAGGAAGTTATGTTCTTTTACTTTTCGAGAAAGCGAGTTTTTCGATACCAATTTTTTTTCATCAATTTATTAGAATAAATTTTTGGTCAAAATGGTTTTCGCGTTTCATGAAGAAAATTTTTTTTCTTTCGAATTTCAGAAAAACCGATCGGTCTACGCCTGGAATAATTTTCATGTTCTTATTATTTTACAAACGAAATTTTTTTTTTTTTTTTGGTTTCAAGAAAAAGCGGTCGATCTACGGGTAAAAAATGAAGGTTTATTTATTTCATTTCGATGAAAAAACAATTTGGAAAAAAAAAATTTTTTAACCACGTTTTGATATTGATTGTTACATTAATACGATAAGAAGAAAGTTATTTTCTTTTACTCTTCGAAAAAGCGATCGGTCTACGCGTCGAGCAACTCTGGTCGCGGTCGGTCTACGCGTGGATTATTCCCGAGTGCGATCGGTCTACGCGTCAACTCAATGTACATGCGATCGGTCTACGCGTCGAACAACTCTGGTCGCGGTCGGTCTACGCGTGGATTATTTCCGAGTGCGGTCGGTCTACGCGTCAACTCAATATACATGCGATCGGTCTACGTGTGGATTTTAAATTCCTCTTTCGTTTTTCGATATCAATTTTTTTCATCAATTCATTAGAATAAATTTTAGGTCAAATTGGTTTTCGCGTTTCATGAAAAATTTTTTTCTTCATTTTTGAATTTCAAAAAAACCGATCGGTCTACGCCTGGAATCATTTTAATATTCTTATTATTTTACAACCGAATTTTTTTTTTTTTTTTGGGTTCAAGAAAAAAAGGTCGATCTACGGGTAAAAATTTAAGGTTTATTCATTTCATTCCGATGGAAAATAATTAAAAAAAAAAAATTTTTAAGCACGTTTTGATATTGATTATTACGTTAATGCGATAAGAAGAAAGTTATGTTCTTTTACTTTTCGAGAATGCGATCGGTCTACGCGTCGAACAACTCTGGTCGCGGTCGGTCTACGCGTGGATTATTTCCGAGGGCGATCGGTCTACGCGTCAACTCAATGTACATGCGATCGGTCTACGCGTCGAACAACTCTGGTTGCGGTCGGTCTACGCGTGGATTATTCCGGAGTGCGGTCGGTCTACGCGTCAACTCAATGTACATGCGATCGGTCTACGTGTGGATTTTAAAATCCTCTTTCGTTTTTCGATACCAATTTTTTTTTATCAATTTATTAGAATAAATTTTAGGTCAAAATGGTTTTCGCGTTTCATGAAAGAAATTTTTTTTTTTTTCGAATTTCAGAAAAACCGATCGGTCTACGCCTGGAATAATTTTAATGTTCTTATTATTTTACAAACGAATTTTTTTTTTTTTTCTTTGGTTTCAAGAAAAAGCGGTCGATCTACGGTCGAAAAATGAAGGTTTATTTATTTCATTTCGATGAAAAAATAATTTGAAAAAAAATTTTTTAACCACGTTTTGATATTGATTGTTACGTTAATGCGATAAGAAGAAAGTTATGTTTTTTTACTTTTCGAGAAAGCGATCGGTCTACGCGTCGAACAACTCTGGTCGCGGTCGGTCTACGCGTGGATTATTCCCGAGTGCGATCGGTCTACGCGTCAACTCAATGTACATGCGATCGGTTTACGCGTCGAACAACTCTGGTCGCGGTCGGTCTACGCGTGGATTATTTCCGAGTGCGGTCGGTCTACGCGTCAACTCAATATACATGCGATCGGTCTACGTGTGGATTTTAAATTCCTCTTTCGTTTTTCGATATCAATTTTTTTCATCAATTCATTAGAATAAATTTTAGGTCAAATTTTTTTTCGCGTTTCATGAAAAAATTTTTTCTTCATTTTCGAATTTCAAAAAAACCGATCGGTCTACGCCTGGAATCATTTTAATGTTCTTATTATTTTACAACCGAATTTTTTTTTTTTTTTTTGGGTTCAAGAAAAAAAGGTCGATCTACGGGTAAAAATTTAAGGTTTATTCATTTCATTCCGATGGAAAAATAATTAAAAAAAAAAAATTTTTAAGCACGTTTCGATATTGATCGTTACGTTAATGCGATAAGAAGAAAGTTATGTTCTTTTACTTTTCGAGAATGCGATCGGTCTACGCGTCGAACAACTCTGGTCGCGGTCGGTCTACGAGTGGATTATTTCCGAGGGCGATCGGTCTACGCGTCAACCCAATGTACATGCGATCGGTCTACGCGTCGAACAACTCTGGTCGCGGTCGGTCTACGCGTGGATTATTCCCGAGTGCGGTCGGTCTACGCGTAAACTCAATGTACACGCGATCGGTCTACGTGTGGATTTTAAAATCCTCTTTCGTTTTTCGATACCAATTTTTTTTCATTAATTTATTAGAATAAATTTTAGGTCAAAATGGTTTTCGCGTTTCATGAAAGAAATTTTTTTTTTTTTCGAATTTCAGAAAAACCGATCGGTCTACGCCTGGAATAATTTTAATGTTCTTATTATTTTACAAACGAATTTTTTTTTTTTTTGTTTGGTTTCAAGAAAAAGCGGTCGATCTACGGTCGAAAAATGAAGGTTTATTTATTTCATTTCGATGAAAAAATAATTTTTAAAAAAACTTTTTAACCACGTTTAGATATTGATTGTTACGTTAATGCGATAAGAAGAAAGTTATGTTTTTTTACTTTTCGAGAAAGCGATCGGTCTACGCGTCGAACAACTCTGGTCGCGGTCGGTCTACGCGTGGATTATTCCCGAGTGCGGTCGGTCTACGCGTCAACTCAATGTACATGCGATCGGTCTACGTGTGGATTTTAAATTCCTCTTTCGTTTTTCGATATCAATTTTTTTCATCAATCCATTAGAATAAATTTTAGGTCAAATTTTTTTTCGCGTTTCATGAAAATTTTTTTTCTTCATTTTCGAATTTCAGAAAAACCGATCGGTCTACGCCTGGAATAATTTTAATGTTCTTATTATTTTACAAACGAATTTTTTTTTTTTTTTTTTTGGTTTCAAGAAAAAGCGGTCGATCTACGGTCGAAAAATGAAGGTTTATTTATTTCATTTCGATGAAAAAATAATTTGAAAAAAAATTTTTTAACCACGTTTTGATATTGATTGTCACGTCAATGCGATAAGAAGAAAGTTATGTTTTTTTACTTTTCGAGAAAGCGATCGGTCTACGCGTCGAACAACTCTGGTCGCGGTCGGTCTACGCGTGGATTATTCCCGAGTGCGATCGGTCTACGCGTCAACTCAATGTACATGCGATCGGTCTACGCGTCGAACAACTCTGGTCGCGGTCGGTCTACGCGTGGATTATTTCCGAGTGCGGTCGGTCTACGCGTCAACTCAATATACATGCGATCGGTCTACGTGTGGATTTCAAATTACTCTTTCGTTTTTCGATATCAATTTTTTTCATCAATTCATTAGAATAAATTTTAGGTCAAATTTTTTTTCGCGTTTCATGAAAAATTTTTTTCTTCATTTTCGAATTTCAAAAAAACCGATCGGTCTACGCCTGGAATCATTTTAATGTTCTTATTATTTTACAACCGAATTTTTTTTTTTTTTTTTGGGTTCAAGAAAAAAAGGTCGATCTACGGGTAAAAATTTAAGGTTTATTCATTTTATTCCGATGGAAAAATAATTTTAAAAAAAAAATTTTTAAGCACGTTTTGATATTGATCGTTGCGTTAATGCGATAAGAAGAAAGTTATGTTCTTTTACTTTTCGAGAATGCGATCGGTCTACGCGTCGAACAACTCTGGTCGCGGTCGGTCTACGCGTGGATTATTTCCGAGGGCGATCGGTCTACGCGTCAACCCAATGTACATGCGATCGGTCTACGCGTCGAACAACCCTGGTCGCGGTCGGTCTACGCGTGGATTATTCCCGAGTGCGGTCGGTCTACGCGTAAACTCAATGTACATGCGATCGGTCTACGTGTGGATTTTAAAATCCTCTTTCGTTTTTCGATACCAATTTTTTTCATCAATTTATTAGAATAAATTTTAGGTCAAAATGGTTTTCGCGTTTCATGAAAAAAATTTTTTTTTTTTTCGAATTTCAGAAAAACCGATCGGTCTACGCCTGGAATAATTTTAATGTTCTTATTATTTTACAAACGAATTTTTTTTTTTTTTTTTTTGGTTTCAAGAAAAAGCGGTCGATCTACGGTCGAAAAATGAAGTTTTATTTATTTCATTTCGATGAAAAAATTATTTGAAAAAAAATTTTTTAACCACGTTTTGATATTGATTGTCACGTTAATGCGATAAGAAGAAAGTTATGTTTTTTTACTTTTCGAGAAAGCGATCGGTCTACGCGTCGAACAACTCTGGTCGCGGTCGGTCTACGCGTGGATTATTCCCGAGTGCGATCGGTCTACGCGTCAACTCAATGTACATGCGATCGGTCTACGCGTCGAACAACTCTGGTCGCGGTCGGTCTACGCGTGGATTATTTCCGAGTGCGGTCGGTCTACGCGTCAACTCAATATACATGCGATCGGTCTACGTGTGGATTTTAAATTCCTCTTTCCTTTTTCGATATCAATTTTTTTCATCAATTCATTAGAATAAATTTTAGGTCAAATTTTTTTTCGCGTTTCATGAAAAATTTTTTTCTTCATTTTCGAATTTCAAAAAAACCGATCGGTCTACGCCTGGAATCATTTTAATGTTCTTATTATTTTACAACCGAATTTTTTTTTTTTTTTTGGGTTTAAGAAAAAAAGGTCGATCCACGGGTAAAAATTTAAGGTTTATTCATTTCATTCCGATGGAAAAATAATTTAAAAAAAAAAATTTTTAAGCACGTTTTGATATTGATCGTTACGTTAATGCGATAAGAAGAAAGTTATGTTCTTTTACTTTTCGAGAATGCGATCGGTCTACGCGTCGAACACCTCTGGTCGCGGTCGGTCTACGCGTGGATTATTTCCGAGGGCGATCGGTCTACGCGTCAACCCAATGTACATGCGATCGGTCTACGCGTCGAACAACTCTGGTCGCGGTCGGTCTACGCGTGGATTATTCCCGAGTGCGGTCGGTCTACGCGTCAACTCAATGTACATGCGATCGGTCTACGTGTGGATTTTAAAATCCTCTTTCGTTTTTCGATACCAATTTTTTTTCATCAATTTATTAGAATAAATTTTAGGTCAAAGTGGTTTTCGCGTTTCATGAAAGAAATTTTTTTTTTTTCGAATTTCAGAAAAACCGATCGGTCTACGCCTGGAATAATTTTAATGTTCTTATTATTTTACAAACGAATTTTTTTTTTTTTTTTTTGGTTTCAAGAAAAAGCGGTCGATCTACGGTCGAAAAATGAAGGTTTATTTATTTCATTTCGATGAAAAAATTATTTGAAAAAAAATTTTTTAACCACGTTTTGATATTGATTGTTACGTTAGTGCGATAAGAAGAAAGTTATGTTTTTTTACTTTTCGAGAAAGCGATCGGTCTACGCGTCGAACAACTCTGGTCGCGGTCGGTCTACGCGTGGATTATTCCCGAGTGCGATCGGTCTACGCGTCAACTCAATGTACATGCGATCGGTCTACGCGTCGAACAACTCTGGTCGCGGTCGGTCTACGCGTGGATTATTTCCGAGTGCGGTCGGTCTACGCGTCAACTTAATATACATGCAATCGGTCTACGTGTGGATTTTAAATTCCTCTTTCGTTTTTCGATATCAATTTTTTTCATCAATTCATTAGAATAAATTTTAGGTCAAATTTTTTTTCGCGTTTCATGAAAAATTTTTTTCTTCATTTTCGAATTTCAAAAAAACCGATCGGTCTACGCCTGGAATCATTTTAATGTTCTTATTATTTTACAACCGAATTTTTTTTTTTTTTTTTGGGTTCAAGAAAAAAAGGTCGATCTACGGGTAAAAATTTAAGGTTTATTCATTTCATTCCGATGGAAAAATAATTTAAAAAAAAAAATTTTTAAGCACGTTTTGATATTGATCGTTACGTTAATGCGATAAGAAGAAAGTTATGTTCTTTTACTTTTCGAGAATGCGATCGGTCTACGCGTCGAACAACTCTGGTCGCGGTCGGTCTACGAGTGGATTATTTCCGAGGGCGATCGGTCTACGCGTCAACCCAATGTACATGCGATCGGTCTACGCGTCGAACAACTCTGGTCGCGGTCGGTCTACGCGTGGATTATTCCCGAGTGCGGTCGGTCTACGCGTAAACTCAATGTACATGCGATCGGTCTACGTGTGGATTTTAAAATCCTCTTTCGTTTTTCGATACCAATTTTTTTTCATTAATTTATTAGAATAAATTTTAGGTCAAAATGGTTTTCGCGTTTCATGAAAGAAATTTTTTTTTTTTTCGAATTTCAGAAAAACCGATCGGTCTACGCCTGGAATAATTTTAATGTTCTTATTATTTTACAAACGAATTTTTTTTTTTTTTTGTTTGGTTTTAAGAAAAAGCGGTCGATCTACGGTCGAAAAATGAAGGTTTATTTATTTCATTTCGATGAAAAAATAATTTTTAAAAAAACTTTTTAACCACGTTTCGATATTGATTGTTACGTTAATGCGATAAGAAGAAAGTTATGTTTTTTTACTTTTCGAGAAAGCGATCGGTCTACGCGTCGAACAACTCTGGTCGCGGTCGGTCTACGCGTGGATTATTCCCGAGTGCGGTCGGTCTACGCGTCAACTCAATGTACATGCGATCGGTCTACGCGTCGAACAACTCCGGTCGCGGTCGGTCTACGCGTGGATTATTTTCGAGTGCGGTCGGTCTACGCGTCAACTCAATGTACATGCGATCGGTCTACGTGTGGATTCAAAATTCACTTATCGTTGATCGGTTTTTATTGTCAAAACAAACTTTTTCGATTCAATTACAATTCATAACGTTGTTCACGTTTAACAAGAATTTTTGAATTTTTAGAATTTTATAAACGAGCGATCGGTCTACGCGTCAAATTTTATTCATCGTTATTCGATAAATTAATATAGTCGACTTTATCAATCTTACTTTCCATACTGTTTATATAAGATTCTATCTTTTTCGCATAAATTGAATCATTAAAAATTTGAAATAGACGGTAATTATTTTTTTTTGTTTTTTGAGCAATTAGATTCGGAAAAATTTTGGTAAAATCAAATATATATATAAATGATGACTTATCATGTTTAAAATGTTATAACCTTGTAGCGACGATTCCATCATTTCATTACTCCATTTCCAACGAGGCGAACATTTTCGTGTTTTTGACGCCCGTTTTTTTTCTAAGTCCGAGCGCACGGAGCCCGTCCGGGCCGTTCAACGCTAGTACGGCCGCCCTGCGCCCCATGTATAAGCCGTCGTTCGCCGAACCGCAGGCGCCCCAGCTCGGTACTATAAGAGGAGTCGAGGCGACGGTTCGGTCACCGCTTACCGTCCGATCATCGGTTACATACTATAACTCAGCATTACCACGAGTCGGCGTCTA